>JAQPPZ010010602.1:0-32085 GCA_028583015.1 Wollemia nobilis
CGACATGCTTTAGAACTCGAAGTGAGAACTGTCATGATTTTGCGACATGTAGTAAAGGGAAGAGTCTAAAATGAGAAGTGTCACGATTTCGCGACAGGTTGCAAAGAAGACGTATGGAAGCTGAAAGCATCACGATTTTACGACAGGTTGAAGAGAGAGCAAACAGATGCAGAAAGTGTCACGATTTCACGACAGATCGAGTTGGCAGCATACAGATGGATAAAGTGTCATGATTTCATGACAGAAACTGAAAGCATGTCTTCCATAGGAGAAGTGTCATGATTTCATGACAAAAGCAGAAAGGAGGTCGACGAAGGGAGAAGTGTTGCAATATCATGACAAAAGCAAAGTTGATGCTGACAAAGACAAAAGTGTTGCGATATCGCGACAAGAGCTTAGTTGAAGTCATCAAAGGCTAAAGTGTCACGATATCGCGACAAAAGCCAAAAGGAAGTGTACGGTTGCAAAAGTGTCGCGATATCGTGACATGTTGTAGTTTCACGGTAAAAACTACAGAAGAGTTTCAGAGGCAGTTGAGGCCGACAAAGTTAAATGTGAGCCGATGATGATTAGGGTTTGCAGCCGACGTAGTTTAGGGTTTGTAGCCAACATAGTTTAGGGTTGTGCAGCCGACTAAGATCAAGGTTTGATCTTGAAAGCGTTAGTATAAAAGGAGGGTTGTTTGGAGAGTTGAAGAGTAATTGAAAAATGGTCGAATGTGCGTCGAAGTGTGCGAGATGCAGCCGAAAGAGTGCAGAGAGCACAGAAGTGGGGAGATGATGTCGAAGCATGCAGAGTGAGCACAACAAGCAAGACGAACGAGGACATTTGTGCTAGACCGAAGGACTGTGTTTAGTGCAAATTTGAGGACCAGCTTTAGAGGTGATAGAGTTGAGGACAAAGGTCTCCAGCCAGAGCAGGGAGGACAGGTGTCTTCTATGGATAGAGTTCCATTTACTAAGGGCAGCGGAGGCAGAGGTTTTCTAGAGGATCACCAGCCAGAGTAGAGCTAGGGGATCGGTGTCTCCTGTGGGTTGGTGCCCACGAACTCGAGATTAGGGGATTGGTGTCTCCTTTGGGTTGGTGCCCATAAACATTGTAATTGGGAAAGGTATTCCTAGAATTTGGATTGATAAAATTTAGTGAAAATTTTTATCCGTGGATGTAGCCCAACCTTTTTGGGTGAACCACGTTAAAGTGGGTCTTCAATGTGTGATGCTTTCTGTCTTGATTAATGTTGTGTTGATGCCTCTGCTATCTAAAGTTAAAATTATTAATTGCTTAAGTCTTATACTTTTCACCTCCCCCTCTCAGTATAAGCTTGTGTTCTTCAGAGACAGAGCTTTGGAGGTGACATATTATAGAGGATAGATTCTTAGTGGATAGATATCCAATAGCTAGGATAATTGAAGATAGATCTGAGTGAGGAATCTTCAAGTGGAGAGAGATCCACCAGTTAGTGCAGTAGAGAGACAGAGTCTTCTAGAAGATCACTAGCCAGAGCAGAAGGGGAAAGAGTTGTCCTGTGGAAGAGATCCAAAAACTTGAGATTAGGGGATCAACATATCCTTTGGAAAGAGGTCCATAAACATTGTAATTGGGAAATATTCCCAAAGAGATTGATTGAGAAAATTTTTGTAAAATATTTTCTCCATGGAGTAGCCCACATTGGGTGAACCACTAAAATTGTGGTGTCTCTATTATGTATGGTGTTTTATGCATTTCTTTGACTACTACTATTAATAGTGCTATCTATACACTGCATAATATTGAATTGAAATAAAAAGTAAAAATGGGTCTTATACTGTTCACCCCCCCTATCAGTTTAATCTTGTTTTCTTCATATAGAGCATTGTTGCACATTGTGTTTTATACAAAGCCTAATAATATGCAAATTTGAGGGCATATAGAAAAGAAATATCCATGCTAAATATGATAGGTAGTAGAATTTCTTACTTTCTTTTAGCTTAAAGGCAACTAACTGATTATGGATTTGACAACTTAGAAAATGGGCCTGATAAAAAAATACAAGGTTAATAGCACTAGAACCATTATAGTTATGCACCTTAGTGACTATATATGCAAGAGATATTTTATGGTCATATAAAAATGTATAAAAATCTAACACTAGAATGACAACTAACATAGAAAACACTATTTGTACAGTGTTTTAAAAAAATTTAAGCTTTATAAGAATTCTTGGAAAGTCCTTTGAGATTTTGCCTATATGCTTACATAGCCAAGTTTTAAAAGTATATTTCTTTAAAAATATTCTCTACTAATCTATATCAATATGCTTAGATCTTATACATGGCTATGATTCTATTGCAAAAGCTATTTTGATTTCCCCTCTGTGATGCTAAATAATTTTCTCCTTTTTGTGTCATACACCATCACTATCTATAGGCCATAGTTCCTAGCAATTACTTTGATGATTTGGGGTAGGTATGGACAAACCTAGACATCTATCTAGACAATAATGAATTCCAAGGATAGCCTTGAGTTTACTAAGTGGTATTTTTGTTCCTTTTCTCTTTAACCCTTCTCTAAAGTTCAACTTTGATTTTATTATGATAATTAGATCATGGATATCCACAAGTCTATCTTATAGCTCCTTTGTAGTATTTTGTACTTTGATTTTATGCTATTTTATAATATAATATAAAATATTATAATTATTTTATAATTTAACCTTAGGATTTAAGCTTTTAACTTTAATATTATAATATTGTTTCCTTTTTCAGCCTTAGTAACTTGCTTCCTTTAGTATTTTAAACCATAGCCTTCAACCTTTTAACCAAACACCTGGAGCTTTGTCCAAAACCTCTTGGGCTTAAAATATAAATATTATAACCCTTTATTTTTGTCAATTTCCTTACACTAATAATGATATTTGTCTTGCATTTTAACCAACTTATAAACCTTATCTTTTTGCCATGCCAAGTTATCAATGACAACCAATGTCATCAACCTATGACCTCAAAACTTTGACATCAATGACAACAATATACTCAAAATTTCCAATAATATCTTAGAAGAATTATTAATCATTTTGAAGTATTTTAAGGATTTAATTGTTAAATTTATTGGATTATTTAATTCTTTTTAAAATTCAAGTTAAATAAAATATTTCCAAAAAATTACTTTGGAGAAATAAGGAATTCTACACCAAATTTAGATTATTATTTTTGTAAAATTCTAAATTTATATTTTCTAAACATTAGGGAGACATAAGGTATACAACATAGTTTTCTAAAATTTAAAACTTCATCAAAATTATTATTTGATTATACATAAAACTAGGGATTTATAAGGTAGATAACTTCAAAGGAACATGGTAAAGAAAAAGTAAATGAAAAAGAAGAAACATAAAAACCATAACTTCATCAGTTGTCAAAATTAGTTGAAGAAGAAAACCTATTTCTACAAGAAGAATCAATATACATTGAAGAAGACTCGTTTTTCAAGAAGAAGAACAAATTTACATTGACTATGATCCACTAGAAAAGACTAAGAAAATATTGGAAATAGTAAAATGTCATACTCAAAAGATGATAGAAAAATTGAAAGTCACGATAATACATCAATGAAGGAAAATAGGTTTTTGCAATCAATCATAAAAGAAGCCAAAAATGAAAATTTTGCAATGCTAAAAAATATCTAGATTCAAAACTTGAGGAAGAAAAAATAAACTCTAAATATGTTTTCACATTACCTAATAATATAGGAAAGGTAATGTATATGGTATTACTTTCTAATGAAGTCCTAAAAGGTAAGAATAGAAAGCAAGAAGAAATGATAACAAATTTGGAAAATGAAATTGTTGATATTATCAATGAAGTAGAACAAGGAGAATTTCTAATGCTTAAAAAATACATGCAATATGTTCTTAATGATGCTAATGATTATTGTGAAAATAGTGTTACTATACCTATTAGTCTATGGAAAATAGTCTACAAAGGAATTATCACTCTTAATGTTTCTAAGATGAGAAAACAAGAAAAGGTTGAAGAAGTAGAGAACAAATTAGTGATGAAATATTCTTCTTATGATACAAATGACTTAAGGCCTATGATGGTAGATTCATGTTGCAATACTATAGAATCAAAACCAATGATGATTGATGGATGTTGTGATACTAGTGATATTCTTCAAAAAGGAAAAGATGCAAATTATAATTCTTGTCAAAATAAAAGAAAATATTATGATGCAAGCAATGATACTCATGATTTATAATTAATGATAAATATAGAATAAAATGTTATAATAATAGATGTTATATGTGATACAAGTGATTTGAATATAGTTGATGATTATTTATAAAAGGCTTATGCTATCAAAATTAATGTTGATATGAATTCATATGATGATATAAATAGTCATGCTTAGAGTTGTGATGATATTAATAGAAATACGAAAGGAATTGGTTTACAGTTAAATAAAATAGGATATAAATGTACATGTTTAGTAAAATATGGACAAGGAATGAAAGAGCCAATTGTATCAGAAATAAGACCAATGTATGAAGGTATTAGATATATAGGTCAGACTAGCAGTAATAAACAAGGAACTAAATTTGTGATAGAAAATAGTAACATCAAATAAGTGATAAATTTTGATAGAATTAGTTGCAATAAAGAACAAAATGATAAAATAAATTTTTTAACAGAAAATAGATGTAGTCATTGTGGTAGACATGGACATATGATAGAGAGATGTTGGAATCTTTATAGTTGTAAAATTTGTGGAGCACATAATCATTCACAAATATTTTATCTACAAAAGGAAAAGAAAGACTACAGAGTAAAATTTGATTGTGGATGGATGGACATAGATGAATGGAATAAAATGAAAGGAATATTGTATGGTCTCTACAGAAGGAAATCAATTATAATCAAATTTAGCTTACATAAAACTTGAAAGTTGTAAAAGATAAATATTAGCACTAGATTGAAAGAAAAACTAGTGAAAAATAAGTTTTCGAATTTTGAAAAAGAATCAATTCAAGAAAAGTATAAGATAGATTGTGTTTTACCTATTCCAAGAACATATTTGGAGTAGAAGGTTGTCATTACCCTCCCTAGTTGACATTATGGCACAAAGGAACAATGCATTAACCTATGGTGGTGATACTTAGTTTGAACAATTGAACCAACTATATTATGTTTAGTTGATTTGAAAAGGGTATGTTATTGCTAACATATTACCAAGTATGCAGGATAAGGTACACTCGTAGGTGGATAATGCAGAAGCATCCACCAAAAACAAGGGTATCTAAGGTTAGGGAAAGTGACGATTAAGGTATTCGGAGGTAACATGGATAGACACCTTCATATAGGTATGCATTGTTGGAAGGGATAATCATCGATGGCTGATCGCCTTGAGCCTTAGTTGATAGCCTATTAGGTATCATAAAATATTTGGATAATATAGGTGACTGGGTCAATGGAAAGACTCCCTCTTTGTTGCTTTACAAATTTATTTGCTCTTTTTTGCATCATGGTTGAAGTAGCATAAGGTTGGAACTGCTATAGGAAAACAATTGCCAAATGTATGTGGATGCATAAAACTAATTGTTTTGTTAAAGAAAATATAAAGCATCATTTTCATAGAGAAAAGCATATTCAATTTGAAATTTAAATGAAGATTCATTCAAAAGTATTAATGAAGTTTGATTAAATAATGGTTGATTTAATTAAGCTCATTAGTAAACCTCATTTTATTTAATAGATGAGAGTTTTTTTTTAGTTAATTAAAGGTGTTCATTTTAATGATAATGGATATAATTATCACAATAAAGGATATATATTTGAAATAAAAGATATATGTTTAAAAGAATGCCATTCTTATAAAAATAAAAAGGGATAATATAAAATATGTAAATATCCCATTCCCTTATAGCTTGTAAGCTATGAAATAATCTAGGGTGATTGCTAAGTTTCCAAACATGGAAACCATCGGATGAAGGTTTCTTACCGCTAGAGAAAGGTATGAATAATTGAAGGGAGATGGGGCTCAAGAAATGTCTCGAGGTTCGAGATAGACCACTTGGAGGAGGATAGCATGTATGTTGCTAGAGAAGCCAAAAGAAATGACAAAAGAAAAAAAAAGAAAAGATTAGAAGGGACGACATGAGGACGAAGGAGCAAAGGGATAAAATGTAGACTAGGGATGGTAAAAGGAGAGGAACACATCACGAGTGAAGGAGAGGCAATCGAGATGCCACCGATTCCCATTCTATAGTAGTATTGAGGTTGGAGTGTTTAGACTTTAACCTACTTTTTTTACATGCTTTTCTATGCTGAAATCATGGTTTGAAACTTGGTTAAACCACCCTATTGCTCTATTGAAAGCTATGCACTTCTTGCCCTGTTGGTGTTTTAAAAACCATCATGTTGCTTTGTTGAAATCTATGTGTGTCTTGCCCTATTGATGTTTTAAAAACCACCCTGTTGCTCTATTGAAAGCTATGTTTTTCTTACCTTGTTGATGTTTTAAAAACCACCTTTTTGCTTTGTTGAAAGCTATGTGCTTCTTAGGTGTTGTGTATTTTAGGAAACTGCCTGTGTGAGCTAAGGATCTATGTGTGTTTTTAGGAACCACCTGTGCAATTTGAATGTACTATGCTTTTTAGGAACCACCTGTGCAAGTTGAAGGTATCATGATTTTTAGGAACCACCTATGCAAGTTGAATGTGTTGTGCTCTTTAGCAACTACCTGTGCAAGTTGAAGGTATTGTGCTTTTCAGGAACCACCTATGCAAGTTGAAGGTCTTGTGCTTTTTAGGAACCACCTATGCAAGTTGAAGGTGTTGTGCTTTTTAGGAACCACCTATGCAATTTGAAGTTATTGTGATTTTTAGGAACCGCCTATGAAATTTGAAGGTGATGTGCTTTTTAGGAACCACCTGTGCAAGTTGAAGGTGATGTGCTTTCTAGGAAATTGCCTGTGTAAGCCTAAAGGCATGGTTTTTGCTTAAATACTTTTTTAGAGTTTTAGAAAGCTGAGAGTGTGTGATTTCAAGAGTGTCAGGTGTGTCTCTAGAGCGCTAAAAGAAGCTTAGAGCATTTTGTTTCTTATAAATTTATATCCAAAGGAAGAGGGAATGTCACTTTTGGGAGCACTGCCTGTGGAAAATCCACCCGTAGGTTTCAAGGACTACGTCTAGGAAGTACCAAATTACTCTGATGTGCCTGTTGAACTTCTGGCTTGGTTGTTCCTTAAACGCACACCAAAGGTTGCTAGTATTGCCATAAAGGGCATTAGCTTTGGTTAATCTATTTTGGTAAGGTTCATTGTGAAATATAATTAAAAAGAGACCTTTGATTATGTGGAATATATTGAGGGATATTTAATTAAATAGACACCTTTGATTATGTGAGATATTGAAGGAAATTTAATTAAATAGATATCTTTGATTATGTGGAATATGTTGAGGGATATTTAATTAAATAGAGACATTTGAATATGTAGAATATGTTGAGGGATATTTAATTAAATAGAGACCTTTGAATATGTGGAATATTGAAGGAAATTTAAATTAAACTAAGACCTTTGAATATGTGGAATATTGAAGGATATTAATTAAATAGAGACCTTTGATTATGTGGAATGTATTGAAGGGTATTTAAAAAGGGAGAACCTTTGTTTGATGATTAATTATATTAAGGTTTTTAATTAAAAGGGAAACCTTTGATTTATTATTGAGTATCTTAGGGCTTTTAATTAAAAATGAAAACCTTTGATTTTTATTGATTATCTTAAGGTTTTTAATTAAAAGGGAAACCTTTGATTTATTATTGATTATCTTAGGGCTTTTAATTAAAAAGGAAAACCTTTGATTTTTATTGATTATCTTAAGGTTTTTAATTAAAGGGAAACTTCTGATTTATTGTTGATTATATTAGGGCTTTTAATTAAAAAGAAAAACCTTTGATTTTTATTGATTATCTTAAGTTTTTTTTTTTTTTTGTGGAAAACATCCCAAAAGGGATGCCACTTTAGGGTAATACCCAAGGAGGCAGGGGTATCCATTCCACCAAAAATTCCCAGGACTCGGACCTGGACTACCACCTTTGACACACTCAAGGAGCAAACAAACACACAAACCCAATTAAAAAACATGCTCCTTGAGTCTGTCAAAAACAAAAGCACAACCAAACACACACAATAAGATAAAAGAAACCACAACACAAACCACATATAGAAACACAAGAAACACAACAAAACACAAACAAGACAAAAACAACATAACACTACAAAGACATAACCCAAAAAAAAAACAAGAAAAATAAACACAACCAAAACCTAAAAAATTAAAAAATAAAACAAAAATAAAAATAAAAAACAACCAACAACAGACAATAAAAAAAAAAAAAAAAATATAGAAAACACTCACCCATAAAAACACGAAATAACACAAACAAAGAGAAACCCAAGAACAAGAACGAAAAAAAAACACAAGAACAATAACAAAAAAACATAAAAAAAAAAACAAAACAACAAAAACACAAGAACAAAAAAAAACAACAAAAAGAACACAAAAACAAAACAAAATAAAAAACCCACCCACCTTAAAAAACTAAACAAAAAAAACAAAAAGGAAAAAAGAAATAAAAAATGAACAAAACAAAGACCTATCTAGACCAGAAGACTATTAAGGCAAGAATCAACAGAGGAAACTAAATAAAGAATAGAATGAGCTAGGGAACTAAAAAAAAACTGAAAGAACCAAAGAGAAGCAAAAAAAAAACAAGAAGAAACTAGGTACCTTCAGAACTGGAGCCATTCAAAGAAATGATAGAAAGAAGAGCTTCCCTAATTTGAGAAGCCCACCATATAGGAGGGTGGCCATAACAAGTAAGATCACCTTTGTCCAAAGCCCAATTAGCTAAAGCATCAGCACTCTTGTTTTGATCTCTCGACCACATGATTGTAATCAACTTTCAAAAATCCCATCCGGATTAACTCGAATCTTCTCAATAATTCTTTTTATTCTCCAATCCACCTTATGATTCTTAGAAGGATTCTTCAAGAGATTAATCATAAGTTGAGAGTCTGACTCAACTATCACCTTTTCCCATCCAACCTTAGTAGCCTCCCCAAGACCTCTGAGGATACCATACCCCTCAGCAAGGTTATTGGAAAGAATACCCAAATTCTCAAGCAAAAGTAAAAACCAGGGAGCCATCTGAAAGTCTACCAATTCCTCCCACACTGGCTTTTCCAGGGTTCCCTCTAGAGGCTCCATCAGTATTGACTTTTCCAAAATCCTTAGGATGAGGTTGCCAATTTCTATTCCTATCCAATTTACTAATACTCACATTCCCTTTAATATGGTTGCCCTTAGAAGGTTTAATATTCAATATTTGCATCACTTGATCCCATATTTGGTGGGAGTTTTGGGGGTGATTAAGGAGATGATGGGCTGATTCAACTAAGTTGGCTATGGTCTTTTGCCAAATATAGTGAATATCCTTACTATCTTGATTAAAAATTCGGTTGTTCCTTTCATTCCAAATATTCCAAAGAAGAATGGTAGAACCCATCCAAACTAATTGCCTAATAAAATGATCAACACCCTCTTGATTAGGCCAATCCCTCCAAAGTCGTTCAAAAGTAAAAAAATTGGACCACTGTAAGCCAAGTAAAGTGGTCATTCTCCTCCATAGCTCAAAGGCTAAAGTACACTCCATAAAAATATGGTTGATATTTTCTACATTCTCTTCACACATTTCACATCTAAAAGGACCATGAAAACCACGCTTCATAAGTTGCTCACCAGTAAGCACTCTACGATGCAATAAAATCCAATTAAAGAACCTCACCTTAGGCCAGAGCTTTTGAGCCCACAATTGAGAAAATATGTCAGAAGAATGGTTAGGATTATTATGGCATAAGGTCAAATAACCTTGAGCAACTGAATACTCACCCTTAGTAGTGTTGTTCCATCCAAAACAATCTTTTTCATGGGACCAAGAGAGGGATCTCATATGAAGAATGCCTTGGATATCTTGTCTTTGCATTTCTGGGATTTGAATAGGCCAGTACTCAATAGGGATCCAATATCTATCAACCTTTGAATTACCAATATGGTACCGACAATAATTAGCCACCTTTATCCAATTAGCTCGGTGAAGCTCCTCCATCCAAGGCCTCCAATCGGGAAATTGAGTTATCAAAGGCTTGTGACCATCCCAAGAATCTGTCCAAAAATTTGCATGTTGACCATTATGAATGATCCAAAATAATTTTTTCTTTATCAAATCCTCACCAGTCTTAAGAACTGCTAAAATGGGAGATCCTTTGGTAGGAAGTTGAGATTATCTTAAGTTTTTAATTAAAAGGGAAAACCTTTGATTTATTATTGATTATCTTAGGGTTTTTAATTAAAAAGGAAACCTTTGATTTATTATTGATTATATTAGGGCTTTTAATTAAAAAGGAAACCTTTGATTTTTATTGATTATCTTAAGGTTTTTAATTAAAAGGGAAACCTTTGATTTATTATTGATTATCTTAGGATTTTTAATTAAAAAGGAAACCTTTGTTTTTGATGATCTTATTAGGGTTTTTAAAATTAAAAAGGATGTGGACTTATTCTTTAAATTGAATTTATGGGGCTTTGATATAGGGAATTAATGAATGCTTATTTAAAGGTTAAAGGGATGTGATTTTAATGCTTAATATATTAATTGATTTTATTTGAATTTGTGAATTAAAAGGGATGTGGATTTATTCATTAAATTGAAGTTATGGGGATTTGACTTAGGGAATGAATGAATGATTACTTTAAAGGTTAAAGGTATGGGGATTTAATGCTTTAATACATGAATGGATTTGATTAAAGTTAGACCTTTATCTAAGTAGCACATGTTGGATGTCTCTCTAAGGGAACTTGAGAGGTGAAGATTAAAGTAACGGATCTTTTATAATATCCATTATGTATTAGATGGTTGGAAACTTAATTAGATTTTATATAGTTGCAATTTGGCAAAGTAAATGAGTAGATGCATTTAAAGGGATGCTTATCTTGAACCATGAGTACCCTAATCCCCTACTACCCTCAAAGAATCAATGGGAAGCCAGGAGAAGCAAGGAGTTCAATGGAAGCAAAGTATAGGTAATTGTATTTGATGTGGCTTTACTTATGCTCAAATAGATTATAATTGTGGGGATATATCCTCAATGTAGTTATTGTGATATTCCTTAAAGTAAGAAGGATTTATCGTGCAAATTTTGATGCAATAACTATTCATTGGATTAAAGAAGGTATTTTTACTTTATGTTTGTATTTGGTTATGTTATGTAGTTGATTCTCTTCTAGAGTTAATCTTGTTGTTTTTCTAGATGCTTGGTGAATCCCTTCTGATGCTGAAGTATCTATATGTATCATTGTTGGGATTGCTTGATGTTAAAAATCTAAGTGTAGAGTTCTAGGGTGAACTTAGAGGTGAGCTATGGGAATTAAGAACCCCTTAGGGTGAACATAGGTGAACTAAGGTAATTGAGAATCCCTTAGGGTGAACATAGGAGACCAAAGGGAATTGAGATTCCCTTATGGAGATAAAGGACTAAGTTGTGGAGAGACTACATTTGAGTTAAGATACTCGTCATGGAGATGAGATATATAGATTAACTCGTAATTATTGTAGTATACCTACACATAATTATTTTGTATGGCATGGAGATGCGTGTAAAACTTCAATGGATGGAAGGTGATAAGCCTAGCTCATCGAGAAGGATGGAAAATATGAACTTATTTGCAGTAACACACGATACACCTCACAGACGAACTTGTGTTAGGGTATCTCGTGAGATGTAGCTTTTAGGAAAACTTAGGATATTGATACTTTAGGAAAATAGTGGTTTTGTTAGGGGTCCATGAAGGTTTCATGTACCTCTCTCCATAGTAAAAAAAAAAAACTTTTTCTATTTTTGTATTTTTTGTTTGTGTATTTTTGGTTTGTTACATTTGGTATCAGAGCTCTAGGTATGAGGATATAGAGCTTCTATGTGTGCTAATGGAAATCATATGAATCTAATGAAGGCTTTCTTAAGGTAAAGGCTAAAGCTGGGATGATCTAGGATACCCTATTTGCTAGGGTCTGAGGGGAATTAACCCCAAGGGAGAAAGGATATTAGGATACCTTAGTATGGGCTTTGGTATTAGTGACACATCCTAGCCTGGGATATTACCCTAGTTATATTGATTAATGCATATATCAAGAGAAATCTATATTATGGCTTAAATTAGAGTTATAGCTTAAGGTAAAACTATAATCTAATCCTCTTTCTTGGATGGAATTAGGTTAAGATGCCTTCTAAAACCAGAAGAGGGAGGTCTATACCTAGACAAACTCAACAAAGTTATGTCAAAGTCGAAATCTAGGATAGGGAACCAATAAAACCCAATAGGAATGTAGAATACCTCATCGCTATGGTCGTTGCTATGCAGGATTAGATAAGATAGTTTCTACAAATGACTATGAATCAGAATTCACAAGTTCATGGTTTAGATATCGATCTAGAAAGTGGACTAACTATAGAACAAGTACAAGCTAGAGCCTTAGAAAAAAAGGAAATAGAAAGGGACATGAAAAACATCAGTATCTCTAATTTTGATGGAGAGGGTGATGGTGATGCAACAGAAGCATGGATGAGAGAAGCATAGGTTCACTTTATGGTAAAATGAAACTCATCAAAAATCCAAGCACTTTGGGCTACGATTAACCTGGAAGGGTTGCTCTGGAGTGGTGGGAAACCCACTATGAGGAAACTAATATTGAACCAATTGATACTCCATGGAAAGAATTTATAAATATCTTTAAAAAGATATTCCTCATTGAGCATTTCTATACCTTAAATTTTGAAGAATTTTCTAGTCTTAGACAAGGAACCAACATAGTAGAGGTGTACTACAAGAAGCTGGTAAGGCTACTCAAATATGTACCTGTTTATAATGAGAAAAAATGGGTTCACAATTTCATTCTTGGATTGGAATCTAGGTTAAAGCATGGTGTAGAAATGCAAGAGTCTAAATCATTTCAAAAGGCATATGACCTAGCAAAGAAAGCAGAGTCGTACTTATATTATAAATATAACACTCTACCTAAGCAAGCTTGGTAGAAGTTAAAGAAGAGGAAGAGTGATGGGTTTGTAAAATGGGAGTCTGATCAAGAGTGAAATGCTAAGAACCCCCAAAATCCTATGAAAAAATCTTATGGAAATCAGAATAAGTTCAAGAATAACTTTTTTAAGAAGGATAACAAACCCAACAACACGAAACCTCAACCACATAAGTCACAAGCTCCAACTCCAGTAGTTAAGAATGGGAATGAGAAACCTAAAAAATAGCAAGGACCCAAAGAAGGGTGCTACAATTGTCTAGGATATCATTACTACAATAAGTATCCATATCGAGCAGGGACTAGCACTGCTAATGCAAAAGGGAAGGAACCGAAACATCGTATTTATGCCACAACCAGGAAGCAGAAGGTAGAGGGACAAGCCACCCTATTACTTATAAAAGGTAAGGTTTTCAATAAATAAGTAAATATTTTGATAGATAGTGGATCCACTGACAGTTTTATTTTGTCTAGTCTAGCAAGGATTATTTTGAAAAGACCTGGATATTTGGTTCAAGGGTGGGAGGTTGAGTATGATTATAGGCAGACCTACTCAGTGAACCAGTGTTATCCTATGGTAGAAATAACTCTATCAATTGGAACTATGAAAGATTGTTTATATGTAGCTCCCTTACACGCCTTTGATGTGATCCTAGGGATGGATTGGTTGTAGGCTCATAAAGCCTTAGTCAATTTTAAATACCAATGGATTAAGTATTTAGAAGAAGGCATAAGGAGACTAAGATTTCATAGCGAGCGAGGGGCATTTGAATCGTAGATGTTATCCGCTATGCAAGTGAATAAGGTCCTAAAGAAAGGAGGAATAGTGTATGTGGTAAAACTTAATGAAGTGGAAGGCCATGAGAAAGAAGAAATACTAAGACAACATCAAATATTATAGGATTTTTAGGATGTATTTCCAGAGGACCTACCGAGGCTACCTCCTCTACGGGAATTTGACTTCACAATTGAACTTATGATGGGATCCGAACCTATTCATAGATCCCCGTATAGGATGAATCCTACTGAAATGTGAGAACTCAAGGTTCAATTTCAAGAATTAATAGAGAAGGTTTTGATAAAACCAAGTGTGTCACCATGGAGCACACCAATTTTGTTCATGAAAAATAATGATGGTTCGCTACAATTGTGTATTAATTACAGGATGTTAAATAAAGCTACAATCAAGAATCAGTATCCTTTACCTAGGATCGAAGATTTATTTTATCAATTAAAATATGCCAAGGTGTTTACTAATATCGATTTAAGGTTAGGGTATCACCATTTAAGGATCCATGAGGAAGACACTCATAAGATGACATTTAAGACTAGGTATGGGCATTATGAGTTTAGTGTTCTACCCTTTAGATTGACTAATGCCCCAATTGCTTTCATGAAATTAATGAACAGTGTGTTCAGAAGACATTTGGACCATTTTTTCTTGCTATTCCTCGATGATATCCTTATATATTCTTGAGATGAAGAGGAACATGATAAACAACTTAGGATCATGTTGGAATTGTTAAGGAAGAATCAACTTTATGGAAATCTGACTAAGATTGAATTCTATTTCTGGAAGGTACAATATCTCAGACACATTATATCAGCAAAGGGGATTATTGTGGATCCAAAAAATATAGAGGCTATTCTAAATTGGCCACCCCCTACTAATGTCACTGAAGTGTGAAGTTTTATGGGGTTAACGGGCTATTATAGACATTATATAAAGGACTACTCCAAGATTTCTAGACCCATAACAAACCTTCAAAATAAGGGGAAAGAATTCAAGTTGAAAGAGAAGTGTGAGGTTACCTTTGAACTACTAAAGTATAAGCTTACTACGACACCAATATTGAAGGTTCTCAATCCCTAGGGGGACTTTTCAATGTGCACTAATGCATCAATAGATGGGTTGTGTGTGGTTCTCTCACAAGAAGATTTAGTAGTGGCATATACTTCAAGGAAGATAAAAAAGCATTAAGTTAATTATGGTACACATAATTTAGAGCTAGTTGCAGTGGTGTATGCTTTAAAGGTTTGGCACCACTACTTGGTGGGGATACCCTTTGAATTAAAAACCAACCATAAAATTTTGTGGTACATATTCACCCAACCAATACTCATTGTAAGACAGAGAAGATGGGTGGAATTTCTCACTGAGTATGATTTTAAGATTGACTACATAAAAGGAAAAGAGAATAAAGTAGTTGATGCTTTAAGTAGAAGAAAATATATAGCAACCATAACTAGAATTCACATGGACCTGATGGATCAAGTAAGACATGAGCAATCGTAGGATGAGTATTTCCAAGGAATTAAAGTCAATATGGACCAATATCATAAAGGAAATAATGAATTTAGTGTGAAATATGACTTTCTATGTTATAAGGGAAGAGTTTTCATAACAAATATGGGTGATCTGATGAACTTGATAATGCAAGAAGCTCATAGATATTATTTTGCTCATTCAAAAGGAGTCAAAATGCAAGAAAACATGAAGAGAGACTTATTTTGGATAGGTATGAATAATAACATCATAGATTTTGTTGCTTGATACCTCAAATATTAGAAATTTAAGGCAAAATACCAGCATCCTATAGGAAATATATGTCTACATTATATACCTACGTAGAAATGGTAGGTTATATCTATGTATTTTATAGTGGGTTTACCCAAGACTCGGTACCAACATGATGCCATATTTGTAGTGGTTGAAAAATTGACTAAGGTTACCCATTTCATACCAAGAAATACCAAGGATGATGCTCATGTGGTGGCTAGTAGATTCATCAAAGAGGTATTCCGATTGCATAGATTTCTTGAGGTAATCATCTTAGATAAAGACTCCAAATTCACTTCTAAATTTTGGAAATCCCTTCATAGTATGGTTGGTATGAAATTGAATATAAGTTTAGCATACCACCCTAAAATAGATGGTCAAATTGAGCAAGTAAACCAAGTTTTGGAAGACATGCTCTGCATGTACTACATGGATCACAAATCTCATTAAGATAACCTAGAGGATCACTCCTCACTAGGAACGGTACCTTTTGATGCCTTGTATGGAAAAAAGTGTAGAACACCATTATCTTGGGATAACCTAGAGGATCGAGTTGTGATTGGTCAAAAAATGGTCAGGGTGATGGAAGAGGAGATAAAAAAAATTATGCAAAGGCTTAAAGAAGTTGCATATAGGTAGAAGAGTTATGCAGATCTAAAAAGAACTCCAAGAGAGTATTCTGTTGGAGATAAGGTGTTATTAAGGGCTAATCCAAAGAAGAATGTTATCAAATCCATGAATTTGGATTCATGTTTTGTGGGACCCTTTGAGATCATGAAAAAGATCGGTCCTGTTGCATACCAACTTGCATTACCACCTAATCTATCCAAAATCCATGACACCTTCCACATATCCTTGCTTAGAAAGTATGTTGCTATACCTTAACATGTATGAGATTTTTCTAATTTGCAAATGGAAAATCCGGAGGCCATTGAAGTACTATCGGTGAAGATTCTTGAGTTTTGTTCCAAGTCTCTATGGAATCAGACTCTCCGAAATGATAATGGAGAAGTCATTGAAAGACTTTAATTAATTAAAATAAATAAATAATATATATATATATATATGTATATATATATATATGTATATATATATATATATATATATATATATATGTATATATATATATATATATATATATATATATATATATGTATATGTATATATATATATCCATTCAAGAAATAGATGTCTTTTATTTTAAAGAAATAACAATTATGAAATTGTGTAAATAAAAGAAGTACTTTAATGGTGATAATTATCACAATAAAGGATATATATTTAAAATAAAGGATATATGTTTAAAAGAATGCCATTCTTCTAAAAATAAAAAGGGATAATATAAAATATGTAAATATCCCATTCCCTTATAGCTTGTAAGCTATAAAATAATCTAGGGTGGCTGCTAAGTTTCCAAATATGGAAACCATCATACGAAGAGTTCCTTGCCACTATATAAAGGAACAAATAATTGAAGGCAGAGGGGATCGAGAAATGGATCAAGATTTGATATGGGCCACCTGGAGGAGGAGAGCATGTATAGTGCTAGAGAAGCCAAAATAAACAATAGATGAAAAAAAGAGAAAATAGTAGAAGGGATGATGTGAGGATGAAGGAGGAGAGGGAGAAAATACAAACCATGGACACGAAAAGGAGAGGAATGCGCCATGAGTGAAGGAGAGGCAACTGAGACACCACTGATTCCCATTCCACAACAGTATTGAGGTTGGAGTATTTAGACTTTAACCTACTTTTTTTACATGCTTTGCTATGGTGAAATCGTTGTTTAAAACTTGGTTAAACCACCATGTTGCTCTATTGAAAGCTATGTTTTTCTTACAATGTTGGTGTTTTAAAAACCACCCTATTTCTCTGTTGAAAGCTATGCATTTCTTGCCCTGTTGGTGTTTTAAAAACCACCCTATTGCTCTGTTGAAAGCTATGCATTTCTTACCCTGTTGGTGTTTTAAAAACCACCTTGTTGCTCTATTGAAATCTATGCACTTCTTAGACACTGTGTGTTTTAGGAAACCACCTGTGTGAGCTAAGGCATTGTGTGTGTTTTTAGGAACCATCTGTGCAAGTTGAAGGTGTTGTGCTTTTTAGGAACCACCTGTGCAAGTTTAATATGTTGTGCTTTTTAGGAACCACCTGTGCAAGTTGAAGGTGTCATGCTTTTTAGGAAACACCTGTGCAAGTTGAAGGTTCTATGATTTTTAGGAACCATCTGTGAAAGTTGAAGGTGTGATTTTTAGGAACAACCTATGCAATTTGAAGGTGTTGTGTTTTTTAGGAACCACTTGTGCAAGTTGAAGATGTTGTGCTTTTTAGGAACCACCTGTGCAAGTTGAAGGTGTTGTGCTTTTTAGGAAACCGCTTGTGTAAACCTGAAGGCATGGTTTTAGAAAGCTAAGATTGTGTGAACTGCTAGTGTTTTAGAAAGCTAATATTGTGTGAGTTTAAGAGTGTCGGGTGTGTCTCTAGAGTGCTAAAAGAAGCTGAGAGTGATGTGTGCCTTAGACCTTCATGTCCAAAGGAATATGGGGACATCACTTTTGGGAGCATCGCTCGCTTTTCAAAAATCCACCCATAGGTTTAAAGAAGGACTATGTCTATGAAGTAACAGACTACTATGTTGTGCTTGTTGAACTTTCGGCTTGTCTATTCCTTAAATGCACACCATAGGTCGCTAGTATTGCCATGAACGGCGTTGGCTTTGGTTAATCTATTTTGGAAAGGTTTGCTATGAAATTTAATTAAATATAGACCTTTGATTATGTGGAATATATTGAGGGATATTTAATTAAATAAAGACATTTGATTATGTGGGATATTGAAGGAAATTTAATTAAATAGAGACCTTTGATTATGTGGAATATATTGAGGGATATTTAATTAAATAGAGACCTTTGAATATGTGGAATATTGAAGGAAATTTAAATTAAACTAAGACCTTTGAATATGTGGAATATTGAAGGATATTAATTAAATAGAGACCTTTGATTATGTGGAATGTATTGAAGGGTATTTAAAAAGGGAGAACCTTTGTTTGATGATTGATTATATTAAGGTTTTTAATTAAAAAGGAAACCTTTGATTTATTATTGAGTATCTTAGGGCTTTTAATTAAAATAGAAAACCTTTTTTTTTTATTGATTATCTTAAGGTTTTTAATTAAAAGGGAAACCTTTGATTTATTATTCGTTATCTTAGGGATTTTAATTAAAAAGGAAAACCTTTGATTTTTATTGATTATCTTGAGGTTTTTAATTAAAATGGAAACCTTTGATTTATTATTAATTATCTTATTTTAATTAAAAAGGAAAACCTTTGATTTTTTTTTATTATCTTAAGGTTTTTAATTAAAAGGGAAACCTTTGATTTATTATTGATTATCTTAGGTTTTTAATTTAAAAGTAAACCTTTGATTTATTATTGATTATCTTAGGGATTTTAATTAAAAATGAAACCTTTGATAATTATTGATTATCTTAAGATTTTTAATTAAAAAGGAAACCTTTTATTTACTATTGATTATCTTAGGGTTTTTAATTAAAAGGCAAACCTTTGTTTTTGATGGTCTTATTAGGGTTTTTTAAATTAAAAATGATGTGGATTTATTCTTTAAATTGAAGTTATGGGGCGTTGATTTAGGGAATGAATGAATGCTTGTTTAAAGGTTGATTTTAATGCTTAAAATAGTAATTGATTTGATTTGAATTTGTGAATTAAAAGGGATGTGGATTTATTTTTTAAATTGAAGTTATGGGGCTTTGATTTAGGGAATGAATGAATGATTGCTTTAAAGGTTAAAGGTATGGGACTTTAATGCTTTAATACATGAATGGATTTGATTAATGTTAGACCTTGATCTAAGTAGCACATGTTGGATGTCTCTCTAAGGGAACTTGAGAGGTGAAGATAAAAGTAATAGATATTTTATAATATCCATTATGTATTATATGGTTGGAAACTTAATTAGATTTTGTATAGTTGCAATTTGGAAAAGTAAAATATTAGATGCATTTAAAGGTATGCCTATCCTGAACCGTGAGTACCCTGATCCCCTACTACCCTCAAAGAATCAATGGGAAGCCAGGATAAGCAAGGAGTTCAATGGAAATAAAGTATAGGTAATCATATTTTATGTTGCTTTACTTATGCTCAAATAGATTAGAATTATGGGGAGATATCCCCAATGTAGTTACTATGATATTACTTAAAGTAAGAAGGATTTACCATGCAAATTCTGATGCAATAACTATTCATTGGATTAAAGAAGGTATTTTTTGCTTTATGTTTGTATTTGGTTATGTTATGTAGTTGATTCTCTTTTAGAGTTAATATTGCTTATTTTTCTAGATGCTTGGTGAATGCCTTCTGATGTTGTAGTCTCTATATCTATCATTGTTTGGATTGCTTAATGTTAGAAATCTAAGTGTAGAGTTCTAGGGTGAACTCAAAGGTGACCTAAGAAAAATAAGAATCCCTTAGGGTGAACATATGTGACCTAAGGGAATTGATAACCCCTTAGGGTGAACATAGGAGACCTAAGGTAATTGATACCCCCTTAGGGAGATAAAATACTAAGTTGTGGAGAGACTACATCTGAGTTAAGATAGCTCATCATGGAGATGAGATAGATAGCTTAACTTGCAATACTCGTAGCATACCTACACATAACGATTTGTGTATGGCATGGAGGTGCATGTATACCTTCAATGGATGGAAGGTGATAAGTCTAGCTCATCGAGAATGATGGGAAAGATGGACTTATTTTTAGTAACACATGATACACCTACACAGTCGAACTTGTGTTAGGGTACCTTGTGAGATGTAGCTTTCAGGAAAACTCAAGAGATTGAGACTTTAGGAAAATAGTGGTTTGGTTAGGGGTCCATGAAGGGTTCATGTACCTCTCTCCATAGTAAAAAAAAAAAATTATATTTTTGTATTTTTCAGTTTGTGTATTTTTGGGTCATTACAAAGGTAGTCTATAAGAAATTGAAAAGCAGGTTAAGGAGACCCATGGAAAAATATCCCATAGTAGATAGAGAGAAAGAAGACCCAAGCATAGCTTGATAGATGGATTATAGAGAAATAATCTATAGTAATTATCCTATAGATATGATGATATTATAGTGGTTGAACTAGACCCAATGATTATCTAGAGGTGATCGAGGTAGAGTTCTAGAGGTAGTGACACCGAGGTAGTGATCAAGTGGATGTTACCCAAAGGTATTGATCCAAAGGTACAGACTGAGAGGTAGTGATCCAAAAGTAGAACCAATGCTAGTGACCCAAATATAGTAACCCAGAGATAGAGACCTAAAGATTAATCAGATATACTGATCTAGAGGAAGACACATATTATTTATCTAGCCATGATAGAGTCAAAGCTAAATATTGAAGAGAAAGAAGAATCAGAGGTTGAAGGCAAAAATCCTTCCTACCAAATAATTTAATATATGGGGTGTTGGAGATATTACATTATTTCTATTAGAATAAGAGAATATTCTCTTAAGTTCCACTAGGATAGACACTTGAGTTTCCACTCCTCCATGTGTTAGGAGAACTCTCAGTGGTGTCTTCATCAGGTATGATGAGTTGTTGTAATCCAACGGCTCTCAATGATCAACTCTGCTATTTATACAGAGTTGATCCTTGGAATAAATCAATCAGTTCTACTCTTCTCTTCATCTCTTGTAATGCTTTGCATATCTATTGTGAAATTCTAACATGGTACCAGAGCAGGATAGATTTTGCTAGCATTCTCTCTTGAAGGTTCTAGGATCTGGTTCATTTACTTTGGATAATTTTTTGGCTATATTCTTGAAATTATTTCAGTAGTCATTTCTCTTTTATCCATAATTTTTTTTTCAGCAAAATATTTATTGTTGAATATATTTTATGCAATTTTTTAATATATTTGTTCTAATTCGTCTTTGAGGGATTTCAAAATATTAAAAATCTCTTCCTTTGCTTCAAAACAGGTTTACCCTGTTCTATGGGCTATTTTAGCCCATTTTAAAAGGAGGGTTCTTATTATTTTATTTTTCTCCCTCTCTTCGAATTATTCTTTCAGCACATTTTTTTTAAATATTGGAAATCCTTTTACTTATCATAAAAGTAATAGTTCTTTTATTATGTAAAAGTTCCTTTTAAAATATTTGGGTTGTGTAATAAGAAACACCCATTTCATCTTAAAACGTGGTGTCTTTTCTCTATTATCGTGGGAGATTTCGATCTTCGGAGATTCGGGTAATCCTTGCTTGGTGCTCGTGGCTTAATTTCGTGGATCATTTTATTCTCGTTAGCTCTCCCAGTGCTTGCATTTTGTAGAGATCCTCTCTCCAGTTGTCCCTTGGTGCTCAACACTTCTGGTGCCCATGACAGCTTGGATGATTTCTTCTACCTGGCACGTTGGCGCTCGGATGATCCTAATCGAATCTCCAAATATTGATTTCTCTTCTCCGATGCTCTTTCAACCCGGTGCTTATAAACAACTTTCCCTGTTTCTTTTTTCAAAGCAAAATCTGCCTTTCAAGTTCGCTTATTTTACAACTGGAACTATTATAGATTTTGTTTTAAATATATAACAAGTTTTTTGTAGAATCGCCTTTCTCATAACGTGGTATTGCAGGAACGTTCTCTGGTTATTTTTTATAACGTAGTCTTGCAAGAGCATTCTCTGGTTATTTATCATGGTCTTGTAGGGGCGTTCACTATTTTTTTCTCATAACGTGGTATTGCAGGATACGATTTTGCAAATCTCTAGTTATTTTTCCTAACGTGGTCTTGTAGGAGCATTCTCTAGTTATTTAACATGGTCTTGCAGGAGCGTTCACTATTTTTTTCTCATAACATGGTATTGCAGGAGTGTTCACTAGTTTTTTCTTCATAACGTGGTCTTGCAAGAGCGTTCACTTGTTTTTTCATAACGTGGTCTTGCAGAATCGTCCCTTCCTTTTACGTATTTGTAGGATCAAGAAATGAAAGCTCAAGTTCACCTTCTGCTCAGTCTACATTTCTCTACCTCAAGGGTCTCTTCTCAGCACAGAGGGTCTTCGCACCTCCATCCGAACGTCGAAGCTTCTCTCCTTTCGGTTGCAGATAGTCGAGTTCTTAGAACCTCCATTTCGCATCCGATGACTTCTCTCCTTCCGATCATTGAAAGGCATTGCCCCTTCTTCCATTTTGAAATTATATTTTTTTTCAAGCCTTCGAAAGGAACGTCTATGTAGTTTTTTGAAATTCGTTCTCTTCTCTCGCGACTTGTGTATAATTTCTTTATTTTCCCTATATTTTATTTTTAATTAGGTTATTTTGCTTTCCTTCATTTTGAAGGACATCATTTGTCTCCGAGCCTTTCGTGAGACAAAATTGTAACCTTTTTCTAATAAATATTTTTTTTTTGGGGGGGTAAGTGCATATTTTTGCACTCTATTGGTCCATCACTTTAAAGGGGGGTGTGCTATATTTTTTCAATCTTCTTCTATGATTTTACTTTCTTTCAAGTAATTATAAGGTCAAAAACTTTATATTTCATAGTGAAGATCACAAAATTTCATTTGCTTTATTTAAGGGGGGCCTATCTTTAAAAGTTACTATCCTTTTTTGTCTATCTTAATCAATGCTTAAAGTTATTTTCTTTAAATATACTTTAATATTTCTTAGAGAAGATATTCAAAAATTTAATATTAATCTCATTTTTTGTAAGGCCCATATTTAAAAAGAAAAAATAGCATATATATATATTTGTCTATCTTCATCTTTGCTTTTTATAAACCTTTGTTATTTTCAAAGAAAGAGCATTTCATTAAAGATTTTTTTAGAAGAAGTATATTTTAAATCTAAACCTTTTAAATAAAAATTGTTGATAATTAAATTTGGTTTACAAGTTTAAAAACAATCTTTTTTTCTCAAAATATCTTTTGCCTACGTTCCATGTATCATTACCCTTAAAAACTTATAGTTTCCCTCACGTAAGGGCGAGTTTTTGAGGCACTTGGTATAATGGTCTGGAAGATATTTTTCATCATCCATTTCTTTGGATATCTCTCTAACTTATAGTTTCCCTCTCGTAAGGGCGAGTATTGAGATACACCAATTAAATAGATTGATTCCCTGCATTCAAGCCAAAACCCTTCCAATTCTTCTCTCTACTTATAGTTTCCCTCAAGTAAGGGTGGGTATAGTGAGGAATAAAAAGGATTTGGCAATCTCAAGCAAACAATATTAAAAAACTCATTATACTTATAGTTTCCCTCTCGTTAGGGCGGGTATTTTGAGTCCTAAATATTGAAAAGCTTCATATCTTTCTTCCAATTGCATTAATCAATTAATTGAAGTTCTAAGGGGGATATATTGGTAAAATATAACTTCAATATTTTTCCTATGTTAAAATGATGAATTCAATTGAACCTCTCACCCCTCATAACTTTCACACTTGGAAACCTAAAATTTTAAATCTTATCTCTCAAAAAGGTCTTACTCATTTGCTAGAAGAAAAACAACCGAAATTTGATAAAGAATATGAAATCTTTGTTCATAAAGGAAAAATGCATGAAACTATGGGTATTATAAGCTCTAATGTTCATGAAAGTTTGTGGTTTCATATTACAGATTGTAAAACTCCTTATGAAAGTTGGGAGAAACTGAAGACTCTGTTTGGGAAAGTAGATCAGATGAGATCAATGCAATTAGAAGTCGAACTCACATCTCTGTCTCCTGAATATTTTAGTAGTATTGTTGACTTCCTCACTAAGTTCAAAGAAGTCCTCACTCAATACAAAGGTAGTGGGAAGACTAATACTGAAGAGGAATGCATTTATCTAATCCTTTCTAAGCTAAATGGTGTTTTTCAGATATTTTCTACCACCTTTATATCTACCAAAGATGCTCTGGGTGCAACCTTTAAAATGCCTTCTTTAGAAGAATTTTGTGATAGATTAACTAGGGAAGAAACTAAGCTTGCTAGATATGAAATCTCTTCTTCTTATTCTTCTTCTTCTAAAGCCTTAGTAGCCTCCACTTCTTCTAAAGAAAAATTTAGGAAAAAGGAAAAGACCCCCATAACCTGTACTCACTGCAAAAAGAATGGTCACTCTGCTAACAAATGCTGGAAAATATTACAACAACTAGAGGCAGCTATAAAAGATCAAAATATAGAAAATAAAAAGCAAATAGGAAAATCCCTTAATGTTCAAGGAAAAACCTCTAATTCTTCCTCTAATTTTTGGGTCCTAGATTCTGGAGCTACTCATCACATGACTGCTTCAGATAAGTCTTTTTCTTCTATCTCCTCTAGTTCTACTTGTAGCATAGAAGTAGGTGACTCTTCCTTTATCCCTATCAAAGGAAAAGGGGATATAACCATTGATGGTGGCTCTATTAACAATGTTCTCTATGTTCCAAACATTGCCACTAATCTCCTCTCCATCTACCAAATTTGTACTTCTGGAAAGGGGAAAATTGTTCTCTTCTCCCCAACAGGAGTTGAGATAAGAGATTTTCAAGATCCCAAATCTCTTATAGCCAAAGGGAATATTGATCACAACTCTCATATTTTTCACTTCAAAGGTTTTCAAAATCTAGAAGGAGCCTCCTGTTTTGTGGCTCATAGTGATCTTGAAAGTAAAATATGGCATGAAAGGTTTGGTCATCTTAGTTACAACTACCTAAAGGATTTGAGCACCCATGATATGGTTATAGGATTACCCCAAGTCTCTTCTAGTGATGGAGTTTGTCCTGGATGTGCTCTTGGAAAGCAACATCAAGATCCTTTCCACCCAAGTAGTTCTCTAAAGGCCTCTTCCCCTCTAGATTTAATCCATAGTGACTTAATGACCTTTCCTGAACCATATTTCAAAGGAGCAAAGTATGCTCTAACATTTATTGATGATTTCTCTAGAAGATCCTGGGTCTACTTCCTAAAATATAAGAGTGATGTTCTATCCCACTTTAAAGTTTTTAAAGCCTTAGTTGAAAATCAGGCATCTTGCAAAATCAAGAAGATTCGCACTGATAATGGGGGGAATACTACAGTAATGAGTTCTCCACTTTTTTATCCAATCATGGCATCATTCATCAACATTATGTCTCCCATAATCCTCAACAAAATGGTATTGTAGAAAGGAAAAACTAGACATTAAAAGAGATGGCTAATTGTATGCTCCATTCAAGAGATCTTCCAAAAGTTTTTTGGGTAGAAGCTATTAACTATGCAAATTATATTCAAAATCGCACACCTCATAAAGCTCTTGACCATTTAACTCCTGAAGAAGCATGGACTGGCTTAAAACCAGATGTTTCCTACTTCAATATTTTTGGGTGTACTACTTGGGCTCACATCCCAAAGAAGAAAAGGAAGGCTCTTGATAAGAAAAGCAGAAAACTCATCTTTATCGGTTATTGTGAAGAATTGAAAGCATACAGGCTTCTTGATCCCTCAACTCATGAGGTCTTATTTCATAGGAATGTCCAATTTGATGAAACATTCCCTCAAAAATATCCTCAAAAGCCCTCTTCCTCCATTGAGCCTTCTCCTATAGTAGAACCTCAATATTATGAAGAGCCAACTCTTGAAGTTAACTTGGTTATTGATAATCAAGATGAGGAACCTGTAACTCCATATCAATGTCTTTCAACTCCTTCAACTCCTTCCTCTATGCCAAAATGGGCCCGCACCATTGTTAAAGAAGCTACTCCTTACATCCAAAATCTCCCTTCAACAAGATCATCCAACCCCATAGGCACTGGCCTTGTATGTCAGTCTATTTCCTCTGATCCTCAATCCTTCAAAGAAGCCTCAGGTATTAAATAATGGGATGATGCCATGGAAAATGAATTTTCTTCCTTGATAAAAAATGAGACTTGGGACTTAGTTCCCTTACCTAAAGGAAGGAAATTAGTTCATTGTAAATGGATCTTCAAAACAAAATATGGGCCTAATGGAGAAATAGACAAACACAAGGCTCATCTAGTTGCCAAAGGTTTTTCTCAAATTGAAGGCATAGATTATGTAGAAACCTTTGCTCCTATTGCTAAAATGGATTCTGTAAGATTGGTTCTTGCTCTAGCTGCTTCCCAAAAGTGGCATGTCTATCAAATGGATGTCAAATGTGCTTTCTTACATGGATATTTAAAGGAAGAAATATTCATGGAACATATTCATGGAACAACCTGTTGGTTTTACTCAAGACTCCTCTCTGGTTTGTAGGCTTAAAAAGTCTCTCTATGGCCTCAAACAAGCCCCTAGAGCTTGGTATGAAAATATGGACTCCTTCCTTCTTTTAGTAGGTTTTTCTCATTGTGAGTCTGATAACACAGTTTACATTTGGAGAAATGAAGGAAACATCACCATTCTTGTTCTTTATGTTGATGATCTTCTTCTCACTGGTAGTAACCTGACTCACATTCAGACTATAAAAGACTCTCTCTCTAAAAAATTTGAAATGGCTGATCTAGGAAAAGCTCATTACTTCCTTGGGATCCAAATAAGTCAAACAGATGAAGGTATATCTTTGTGCCAACAAAAGTACACTCTAGATCTTCTACAAAGATTCAAAATGATAGATTGCAAACCTTCTCCTACCCCCTTTCAATCTGGAATTAATCTTAGTACTTCTTGCTCATCCCCTCTTTGTGATGCTACTCTATACCATCAACTTGTAGGAAGTTTGCTATACCTTACTCATACTCACCCAGATATATCATATGTTGTTGGCCTCATATCCAGATTCTCTCATCAGCCTCACTTCAGTCATTGGAAGGCAACAAAAAGAATCCTCCATTACTTGTAGGGCACTACTCATTTTGGGCTCTTCTACAAGGGAAAATCCATGGATATCATTGGCTACACAGATTCAGATTGGGAAGGTTCAGTAGAAGATAGATGTTCCACATCAGGCTATGTCTTTTGCCTTGGTTCCTCACCAATAGCTTGGTTATGCAAGAAACAACAAGCAGTAGCCCTATCTTCTATAGAGGCAGAATATAGGGCAGCAGTTTTGGCTAGTCAAGAAGCTCTTTGGCTTCATCAAATTCTGAGAGAATTTGGTTTCACACATGACCATCCTATAACTCTTTGGTGTGACAATCAGAGCACAATTCATATTGCACATAATCCAGTTGAACATCAACGAACCAAGCACATTGAGATACACATGCACTTCATAAGACAACATATTCAGAATGGGGACATACACTTGGAATATATTCCAACTGAGGAACAAATTGCAGATATCTTCACCAAGTCATTTCCTTCTCCACGTTACCTTCAGTTGAGAGATAAGCTTGGAGTTATTCAACTGCATTGAATGGATTTATGAGGACAATCTTCGCCATACGAAGACAAGCCTCTCTTCTTCTAATAGTTGGTTTTTCCCCACAAGGGTTTTTTCACCAACTATTTATTGTATATGAGTACCTAATCAGGCCAAAGTTGTCGGGACTCATATTTCTTTCTTGTAATAAGAGGACAATATTCGCCATACGAAGACATACCTCTAATTGTTGGTTTTTCCCCACAGGGGTTTTTTCACCAACAATATTATGTAAATGAGTACCTAATCAGGCCAAGTTGTCGGGACTCATATTTCTTTCTTGTATTAAGAGGACAATATTCGCCATACGAAGACATGCCTCTCATAGTTGGTTTTTCCCCACAGGGGTTTTTTCACCAACTATATTATGTAAATGAGTACCTAATCAGGCCAAGTTGTCGGGACTCATCTTTCTTTCTTGCATAAAGAGGACAATATTCGCCATACGAAGACATGCCTCTCTTCTTCTCATAGTTGGTTTTTCCCCATAGGGATTTTTTCACCAACTATCTATTGTATTAGGAGGACAATCTTCGCCATACGAAGACAAGCCTCTAACTTCCTTTTGATTGATGGTTTTTTCCCATTGGGTTTTACCATCTCTTCAAAAATAAGTCTTTGTACATGAGTACCTCAATAGGCCTTGTTTCCAGGACTCATTTGTATGATTCACCCCTAGTATCACTTAAGGGGGGTGTTAGAATAAGAGAATATTCTCTTAAGTTCCACTAGGATAGACACTTGAGTTTCCACTCCTCCATGTGTCAGGAGAACTCTCAGTGGTGTCTTCATCAGGTATGATGAGTTGTTGTAATCCAATGGCTCTCAATGATCAACTCTGCTATTTATACAGAGTTGATCCTTGGAATAAATCAATCAGTTCTACTCTTCTCTTCATCTCTTGTAATGCTTTGCATATCTATTGTGAAATTCTAACAATTTCATCCCCCTTGCAATATTAGTTTGGTAGATGATTTATATTTTATATAATGTATGTGGTAATATGAGAAATAGTGCAAAGTGTCATGAGAGTATGAAGAGTCACATGATATGTGGTAAGTTGAAAGCTTTTTATTTATTAAAGGAATATGAAAGGATGCATATTCCAGATGAAAGAGGAGAGAAATAGTTAAAGAGTTAAGAAGTTATGAAATATGATATATTGGAGGTAATGCTCCATGCATTGTAATGAAGTTGTATCATTAATAAAATATTTGTATATTGTGTCCATTTATGTTATATTTTCATGAGATATTCTCTATAATATTTTGTTGTTATTAAGTTTCATTGTTAGTAGCATTAGTTTAATTTATCTTTAGATCATGGTTGAAGCTTTCTATGAGTTAACCTATCCAGAAAGTTAACAAAAAAATATAATATTTACATAGTGGAAGCTAGAAAATCCAACCCATCCAAGACGACATCCCTTGCTAACTTAATTGTTAAGTTTTTCAAGTTGGATCTTATCCAAATAGATCCATACCAAATGATCTAACTCATGAATGAATTATCAATTAATGTGGCTATAAAATTTGGTCGGTTGATAGTCAAGGATGAAGCATGAATGAAGAAGAACCAAGAGTTCAAAGCAAAAATTCCAAAGCTCAAGTCATAGAAGCGATAGATCCAACTAGAAAATGAGGCCCTAAATAAAGATATCTCATAAAGGGGCTAGCTAAATAGGTAAATAGTTTACCTCAAACCCTGAATTTCTTAGGATGAGAAGAGCACACAATTGAATAATACGTAAGAATATGTACTCTTTATCAACTATGTGGAGAACAACTTGAGCAATGTGATAGAAACCATTAAATGGGTGGAAGAGCATATGGTTACTGGGAGAGAATACTATAAAACACTAAGACTTATGTCCTCTTTGTTGGTATCATAGGCACAACAACTAGCCATAGATAGAAATAACCTAGTTTAAAACTCAAGAAGATCCTAGATTCCTAGAGAGGTCTAATTTTGATAGTTTTACAATAGGGATATCAATTTGTAGACTTCATACCCAAGGATAAAAGCAATATTTGGGATTGCTCACCAATCTATATTGGTACTCCTTGATACCACTATAAATGTAGTTTCTTAATGCTACCTTGGAGTTTATAATTTTAGAAGGATACATAACAATGAAATCAAGCAGTCAATGCATTCCAATGTTCTTCAAATTTAACTAAAATTAGCTGAGGTGTCAATTATTTTTAAGTGATTTTCTTAAATAGGGACCTAGTTAACATGCAACAATGAACTACTCAAAGTAGCTATCAAGTCAAGAGCAAAGGCAATTTTCTCATTTCCTATAGTAAATTACTCACTAGCTAGTAGAGAGCTAAAATCCCAAGGAGAGTCTTTTGAGAGTGATATTTTTATATGTAGAAATGTGCTAACTTATTTTGGGAGAATTCTAAACTTTTTATAGAAACATATAGAGGTATGTAACATTTGGAGATGCATTTGAAAGCACAAGGATACAGAAACAAAAATGAAATGCCAAGATGAGATGCAAGCGAAGCCAAAGATAACGCTAAATCCTGCAAACTGAAATGCATGAAAGGAGAGAAACATAAACGCATTGAAACATGGTATAAAAGTGAATATGGAGTACAACCCTTTTTATTAATATGCTTTAGAACCTAGTTACAATCTGTCTCCTCCCTTTTCAGGGGCTAGGAGCGTTAAATATGTTCTTGTCACATCAACAGATGGTATTCCTTCTTCCGCGTGTCCACATGTAGAATGGGCAGACCAAACATCGTCATCACTTGCGTTGATGAGTCTTGAATCATTGCTACTCCTCTGTTATCGACATCTTGCATTCAATGAAACAACTAACAGTCAGTAGCACCTGTAGATAAAATGAAACATGCAATCCCAAAGCCTACGATTAGTGCATGCAAAAAATAAATAAAATGATAACTAAATAACATCAGAATGATCTAAAAATTTAACAAAAGCATGAGGACATTACCAGGATGGCATTGCAAATGGAACAGTCAAAAAATTTGCCATGGATTTCTAATCACTCCAGGGTGGGACGATTAGACCTGCAACAAAATGTCAGAAAGCATTGTCCCAAATGTCACATTCGGGAGGCTCCAAATCACCTACAAAGTTGGGGGTTAGGTAAAATGGGGTATTTTGGAAAGACCCAAAAGGTCAGATTTTTCCAATTCGGCCTCTATCACCAGGAATTTGATGATGCTACCTGCATGTTAGCAAAAGTGAGAAATGACAAAAACATGATCAAAACAACTCAAAATGATGTGAAATTTGAATGACAACCTATCTAAGAAACATAGAATCAGATGCAAAAAATAACAAAAAGGAAATCTGCTACAAATTTCTAATCGCTCTAGGGTGGGGCGATTAGGACTGTAGTAGTGCGGGGGGCACCCGGGGGCAAGATGCCCGCCGTTTGGGGCCCGATTTCAGCACCAATCCACTTGGTATGGGTCCAAAACATCTTGTGGGGTGTTGTCAAAAAATTTGGAAGGATTTTATGGCCAAATGTCAGGTTTAGGTTCCGAATTTGCACTTTCAATAATCACCCAATGACCTCCCTTCCAAAAGAGATCAAGGATGTGAAAGGCACAAATAAAAAGGTGTAAGGATGTAAAATGGTAGCACTTCATTGCTCAAAATTCTTCTTCTCTGTCCATTTTTGATGTGAGAAGACTCACCATTTTATAGACCTGACGGTCTCTTTGGATGAGCATGTAGAGGCGCCACTTGGAAATCATGCATTCTCAGGGGAGAGAAGATTCCTCCCTGATTAGGGGCTCCATGATTGCCCCTGTAACTGCCTCTAGCACTCAAAAACGCTCACTCACACTCCCATGTAATGAAGGAAGAGTTAAGTGGCGGATCTGAGCTTCCATTTGTCAAGATTTGAATTTTTTCCCGTCAAACCTGCTATTCGCCACACCTTGGAGCGAATACTGCTAATCATCCCTAGGTGGAATGAATACCAGTTTGTAATCATCCCTGGGTGGAACGAGTAGAGAGTAGAGTGCCTAAAAGGTGGCAAATTGACCTTTGACCTTCCAAAACTACTGTGTGAGTGGTTAGG
>JAQPPZ010010605.1:0-37334 GCA_028583015.1 Wollemia nobilis
GACAGAGAAAAGAACCAACAGATCAACATCTTCTTCACTGTATTGGGGCAGTTATATACTTTACCCAAATATTGTTGTATAGAGGGATATGTATGTATTACCCAAATAATGTAATAAGGGGGGATGTTAGAGTTACTATGTTAGTAACTATGATTATTACCTCATTTAGGTAATATTTAAGTTTCACCTAGGTAGATATAATTTACCACATGGTAAAAAGTAATTTCTTACTTTTTACCACTAGTAGTTACTATTACCAGTTACCTTGGTTAGTAGTCTATCTTACCGTCATTTCCCTTTGGACGGCAGATAGGTTAGTTGTTAGTAGGTTAAGCACTTTTATCTCATAGCGTGTTAGTTGTCAGTGTAGACATAGGATCTATTGTTAAATATTATATTTTGTAACCTACTTAATCCTATAGCTATCCTATGCTATAGTTGATGAGATTAATCAATAATAATTCTTGTCTTACCTTTTGTAACACTGATGACTTATTTCGAGACTCCTCAGTGAAGGTGGGCTTGCGGACCACCATTAGTTTATTGGTTTTGTGATCTCCTGCACCTATTTTTGAAGGCCTACAAAATATGGTTAGAGGGTTTGGGGGCCTGCCTTAGTCAAGCCCCTTGTTGATGAAAGACAAAAAGACACGAAAGAAAACTGTGCTGAAACATGGTAAAAACTGCATAAAACACTATAAAAGCATGAAACAAAGTATACCTGCTAAATTTGTTGAGGTGGATCTATTGCATGGTCAATTCACATGGTAGGGGGTGAATTGGAACCTAGATTCATAGGTCAGGGGGTGAATTGGACTTCTACTGACTGTGGGACCAAACTTTCTATCCGGATGGATGTCTGAAGTTGTCCTTTGCTATTTGTACGGTGTAGAATTCTTAGATGTGATTCTAGACTAATTTTGGTAGAGTTTTTGTATGGTGACTGAAAGGGAGAGAGAGGTAAAATGGGAGGGGGAGCCCTCTATTTATAGAAAAATATGAGGTCAGGAGAAGGGGTTAGATAAACCAACCCTTAGAGTTACTCCATGTTGGAGTTAGGTTAGGGTTTGAATAGGTGTCAAACCCACATGCCTTAGAGAAATATCTCCTCCTCACACATGTGTGAGGAAGAGTTAGGATTAACTAAGGTTAGTTAGATCCTAGGTTAGATTAGGTTAGGGTTTAGTTAGGGCATTTGGAAATATCCTAACTAATCTCATATGCACACATGTGTGGAAGTGTGTTTAGGGCTAATTTGACTTAGGACCCTAATTAAACTCACTTAAGTGAAAAAGTGCATTTAAGTGAAAGTCAATGATGAATTAGATCACTAATCAACCTAATTAGGATTTTTGATAGGGATAAGGTCCCATGAGGGCTAATTAGGTGTAGGGGAGGGCTTAAGTTGCCTTAGGGGGCTAAAGGTGGTCTCCTAGTGGGTAGGAGGTATTTTGGAGACGTTTTACCTAGTTTTGTAGGTTTAGGAACCTACGGATGACTAAGATAGCCTACGGATGACTACGATGGTCTACAATGGCCTATGATAGCCTATGTCAGTCTACAAGTGTGTATGTAGATGTACAAGTATCTAGAAGTGAGCATGTGTGACTTTTAGGTGTCTACATTTACTCCTTTTTGTACTATGTTGTGTGGAACACAATTTAGTGCAAAAATATGATATGAGAAGGTGATGAGATATTTTGAATTGGAGGGAAATAAGGGAAGAGAAGAATGGAATCTAATCAATGGTATGTAGCCGCTCGAAGTGTGACCATACAACATTGATCGATAGCCAAGAGAAGAAAGGGAAAAGAAGAAGAGAAAATAATGGGATCTAATCAAAGGTATGTAGCCGCTCGAAGCGTGACCATACAACATTGATCGATAGCCAAGAAAAGAAAGAAAAAGAAGAAGAAGGGAAAATAATGAGATCTAATCAAAGGTATATAGCCACTCGAAGCATGACCATACAAAATTGATCGATAGCCAAGGAAAGAAGGAAAAGAAGGAGAAGGGAAGAATGGGTGAATGCAAATGATGAGATGGAGGTGAATAGATGCATGTGGATGACTGCGGATGCAATGTGATGATTTGTTGATTTTGTACAATATTTTACAATGTCATACTGGTTGCTTATGAGGGTAACTTATGACTACTTTGCTTTTGTGACCAATGCAAGATGGTCCAAATATGAATAGAACACATGTCTATTCAAATTTTTGCTTCTGATTGATTGATGAGTGCATGGTGACACTTGTCAAACCATTTGAGTTGGATGGCATGGATTATTCAAATGTACCATTCAGTATGTGGTCAGGGTCGACATACATGAATGCTAGAGTGACATCTCTGTTATTGGATTATTCAAATGTACCATTCATTATGTGATCATTGTCGACATACATGAATGCTAGAGTGACATCTCCAATATTGTGCATGGCTCTTGTGACTTAACAAATGTCTGATTTGGGATGGAGTTTATCTTGAGATAATCTTCAACAAAATATTTTGTAGATAGATGTGATATTCATGATTTGGATGTTTGATTGTTTGGTTGCATGTAAAGAGGATTTTGGATATGAATACCCCCTCAAACGAGGAATCAACAATGAGGTGAATGAAATGTGATGAAGTGATGATGAGGTGATTGATAGAAGAAAATGGATGATAACAGGGATGAAAAATTAGATGGACAGGAAGAGGGAAAGGTAATCTAGGTGTTGGAGTGAAAATTTGGTGATTTTGGAGTCAGGAGCTTCAATTCGCATGGTGGGGGTGAATTGAACCTGAATTCATAGGTTAGGGGTGAATTGGACCTAAATCGTAGGGGGGGTGAATTAGGGTTTTTAGGTGTTTTTATGCCTTTTTGATGCGTGTGGGGGGTCATTTGCAGCGTGTGAGTTGGAGAGTGAGGAGTGAGCGATGTTTGGCGATGCAGAGTACTTGCAGTTTGTGGAGTTGGACTCAATGATGGTGAGGGGATAGACTGGTGCTGGCAGCCGATGCGGGGACCCACCGATAAGTGGTCGCAACTTGATTTTGTTGGATTTTGTTGTTTTAGAAAAAGTGCAAATGAGGGGGGAGGTTTTTGCATCATTTTTTGAAATTTATGCAAGATTTAATGAAAATTGAAATACAAAGTGTTAAACAAGCCAAATGGGTATCTAGATGTGTGATCAGATGTTAATTTTGACCAATTTTTGTGTTAGTTTGACCGATTTACGGGTAGTGTAGTTGAGTGAGTTGGGTTTGTTGTTGGGAGCAAATAGTGTACTATTTTTGAGATGTGATTGAATTTTATCTATAAAAGTGGCAAATGGGTATCCAAATGTGTGACTGTGTTTTTATTTTACCCTCATTTGGCATGTGATGTTGATGTGTGCTTTTTGGGTGTAAGTTGGTTGAACTTGACTTTGATGTTGGCGATTATCGGTGTGCTATTTTTGAAATTTGTTGAAACTTTCATTGTAAAAGGGTGAAATGGGTATTCAAAAGTGTGTTTTGTTTTTGTGTGTTGTGGCATTTGATGTGTTTTTGAATTTTGTGCCATGAGGTGTATTTGAGTAAACATGGAATTGGCTATTGGGAGCCAGATATGCACTGTTTATCAAATTTGTTTGGACTTTTACCATGAAATGGCAAAATGGGTATCCAAATATATGACTGTGTTTTTGTTTTATCATGTTTTGTGAATTGTACATGATTTTGCATCTCGAAATGCATGAGAAAGTAAATGAATGATTTTGTAGTTGTTAAATGTGTTCTAGTAAATTGATTGAAATTGAATTAACTAGAATGAGTGGAATTTTAGTTTGTGTGTGGAACTGACATGAATTTTATTATGAATGAAACAGGTGAAGAATCTTGAGCCGTGACATCGTGTGTGGATGATGAAGGCTGAATTGGAGGAGGTTATGAAGAATGATGAGGATCAGGTATGGTTGGAGGTAGTGTGGCTGAAAGGAGTTTGGGAATGTGTAAGCATTCATGCTAATAGAGCTTACATATCAGCATTATGTGAGAGGTGGGATCCGGATAGGAATACCTTCCACTTTTCGATGGGTGAGATGATGATCACCTTGGAAGACGTGTACAAGATCTATAAGTTGCCCATTGAGGGTGTTCTAGTGAGGGTAGCTACGAATGATAGTCAGGAGGTGGTGATGGAGCGTGCATTTGGTGCACGGTGGAGGGAGGTAGATATCAAGAAGATGGATTACGAGTATCTTTGGTATCAGGGCATGTTGTCCAATCATCAGTGTGCAATGATGATGATGATTTCTACCTATGCACTACTAGATACTTTTGGGGTGTTGTTTACCTGGAATATGTTGGATGTGGTGTGCGACATGGTGGAGTGCAAGGTTGTGTTTGCATGGGCACCTACACTATTGGCCTAGGTGTATAGGGAGTTGCACGATGTAGTGCACGTAGGGTAGAAGGGATTGAGTTGGACTCCTTTGCTACAGGTGTGGGCATGGGAGCATATAGCGATAGAGTGACCATCGTTGTTGCCCTATAATGCTCATGTGGAGGGGAAGACTCACTTGCCATATGCACTAAGATGGAGGATAGATGAGGAGAAGGGGATGAAGAGGCCACATGAGGGTGATCCTTTGTTTTGGAGGGTGAAGTTTGGGGAGTTGGAGGCTAAGGATATTTTTTGGAGGTCCTAGAGAGGTGGAGTAGTGTGGGAAAAGGATGAGGAGTAGCTAGGAGCTATTCATCGAGGGTGATGGGTGGTGGGTCGGTATACTCGATAGGTTGAGTTCTTCTAGTTTAGTAGGGTGATGCGGTAGTTTGGTTTGTAGTAAGATGTTCCAGAGGCACCTATCATGATTTATAGGTGGTGGGGTGATAGAGGGAGTCACCCTATGGTATTACCTTGGACTGGTGAGAGGGATCCACCGATGATCATTCTAGATGTGGAGGATGTGGGTACGACACCAGAGTATGATGCCTGGTGGGTGACTCAGAGTTGGGAGGTAGGTAGGGGAGTGATTGATCGATGGGTGCAACTAGGCAGTGGGGTGCCTATACCAGAGGGGTAGGCAGTGAGAGGTACCCGATCTAGGGTACAAGGGGAGTGAGGGATGAGGTTGAGGTACCTCTTCATCGATCGAGGTGATGGTTGGGTGGTACATCTAGTGCAACTATAGAGAGAGTAGCAGAGGCATCGATAGGTGGTGTAGAGTGGAGCCTATGGGGGATCCCATGATGATGGATGAGGTGAGGGATGATGTTGGAGCTGATATGGGTATCGATGATATGATTGATGTGAGAGATCTTGGTGATATTGGAGATATGGGAGAGATACCCATTGAGGAGTAGGAGAGGCTAGAGGCTGATGAGGAGTTTTTGATGTTGCATGAGAGGATACGACAGCTAGAGGGGTAGCTTCGTACAAGTGAGGAGGGTTGGGTGGCATATCGAAGGAGATGGAGTGAGGAGCATAGGGACCTGGAGGAGAGATTGGTGGTTGTGGAGGTGGCAAGTGCCACTAGGGAGAAGGAGTTGGAGCTTTAGGTTGTTGAGCAGCATAGGTGGTTTGAGGTGGTGGAGGTGAGGCATGTAGAGATAGTAGTGAATTTGTAGTGTCTGACTAGAGAGACTATGGAGGTCAGAGAGAGGTTGAAGGTCGAGATACATAGGATGATATATGTGATAGAGATGAGGGATGTGGAGTGAGTAGTCCACTTGATAGAGATTATTGAGTTGCACATCGAGGTTGAGTGATAAATGTAGGCATGAGAGGATGTGGAGAGAGTGAGAGTGATGGAGTAGGTCCCTATGGATGTGGTTGCATTGAGAGCAGAGATAGAGTGGCTATGGAGGGGTAGTGAAGAGGTGGGGGATTGGATGAGGGAGGAGATGGTGATGTGATCAGATTACGAGATCCTCCTGATGATGCATGGGATTCCACTATCGAATTATGGTAGGTTGTAGTCATGGTCAAGATCATGATCATGAGCATAGACACATTCATAGTAGAGTCATTGAAGTACAACCTCGATGGCACAGAGGGATGTGGGGATAGAGGTGCCAGTGGTATTTCTAGGAGGAGGTGTTGCTCCTGTGGTGACTCAGACATCTGGGGTAGGGGTGGAGTCTAGTAGGGTGGCAATGGTGCACAGAGCAGCATAGGGTATGGTGACTCATGAGGGGAGTGGAGAGACTCCTAGTGATCGGTAGAGCTGATGCTTTTGGTTTGTGGTGATGTATTATTGGTTTTTGTAGCCTGTGGGTTGATGTGATTATGGGTTGTGGACTTTTACCCATTTTGTAGCTTGATGGTATTTTTGATCTTGATATATATAGATACCTATTGTGTTGTGGCTCTTATATATATGTGTTGTGATTTGATTTGAATGTGTGTGTGATTTCTTGTGTTTGTGTTGTGTGAAATATTGGTAAGTAGATGTACCATGGATGAATATATGTGCATATGGTAGTATGTAAGAAAATGATATCACTGTAGTGTAGATATACTGTGAAGTGATGCAGTGGAAATGAATGTAGATAGATGTGATGATGTATGATCTAAGATAGATGTGATAATAGGTAATGTAATGTAAATAAATGCATGTAAAATAGATGCAAGGATGCATGTATGTGAAAGCTAAAATGCATAGAGGAAGCACTTGTATCATAGCATAACCGGTTGTGATGTGATCCATTTTATAATCTCAAGGATGTAGGATAGTGTAGTGTGTATGCAACAATTTTGATAATCATAGTTGTAGCAATCAAACCTCATGAAAAATTGAGTGAGATCTATCGACAACTCATAACTAACATGGCTAGGTCAAAGTCTATCAAGGACCTATGTGTGCAAATGGGTGATGTTCATTTATCCATTTTGAGGGAGGTAGGACTAACCCATTGTAAACATAGCCAAAGTAGCTAGCTCATCCACAAGTGCACAATGATCTATACAAAAGAAGGTCACTAATGTGACATATGTGTCACCACTTGTAAGACTATTCCACTGGTAGGCAGGTGCTTAGGGCCTATAGCTGGCGATGGAAATCATCCCATGATGTTATGTTAAACCTAAGGACCAAAGGCGATGAAGCATAACAATTGTGATATTTGGAGGCTTTTCCTTTTATTTTTTGCCCCTCGTTTATTGCTTGTCTTTTTGTGGTGCTCTTTTTTTTTTGTGTATGGGTGTTGGCTTTTATTTTCTGCCCTTTTATGATTTTTGCTTATGCTTATCCCTTTGTTTATCCCTAGGTTGTATGTTGACCATGCAAATGATAGGATGAGTAGGGGAAACCATTCGCTAGATGGCGATATCTATGCAAGGTGTTATCTTCCCTAGACTCAAAATTTGTTTAAAAATGTGACCTATGTGAGTGGTCCTTGAGAGAAGTTGAACTAGCCAAAGAAAACTATAGGGAGTGTAATAACCTATCAGCTAGAGGTGACATTTGATTGATTGAACTAGTGAATGGTCAAGAAAATGCAAGACACCATAGACCCTGTAATCCTGAGAAAGGGAGTGGACATCCAAGTGGTAATGCTAACAAGTGCATATGTTATTCCTGCTAGGGGTGCATTTCTATAGATGGAATATACAAACATGAATGAAACCATAGAAGAAGGATGGATATATGCAATGAATGTAGTGCGAGATGTAGTATGAGAGAATAATATCTACAAGAGGAAATATGTGAGATGTAACTAGAGGATATTATAAACCATATGAAAATATGGATGCATAGGATGATGATGACGAGAATAGAGAGTCATGATAATGGTTACCCCAACATGTGGGGGGATGTAGCAAATAGGAGAAAAGCAAATAAGTGGGAAAGTACATGTGGGATTGATGGGTGCGGATAGAGAATCCTGATGAAAGATGTAGAAGAACATGAAAGTGATGAAATGTGACAAAGATGAGGGGATGAAACAACAATGTAGAGAAAAGTAAAGGAAAAGAGAGGAGAGGAGGGGAGAATCAGCATAGGAATGTAGCCACTCGAAGCATGACCATTCAACAATGCTAACGAGGAAGGAGGTGAGGAGATGGAATGGAAGAAAACAAACAACATAGAATCAAACAAGAACTATGTGAAATGATGCGGATCAGGTCACGAGTGACTTGGTGAAGTGGCAAGGTGACTTGGATTTTGGTAGTTGGTATAGTTGGATGGTTGTTGGAAGTAGCATGGTGTAGGAGTGAATGAATCTCATGATGGGGTGGAGCGATGTACTAGCCGATGTGGGGGCTTTGGAGGTGAGTAGGCAAGGGAGCTTGTTCAGGATGTGAGTGAGCATCGTCAGAAAGCATATCCTGAACAATGGATTCAAATGTATGGTAGGCATCGATGTCGTACCTAGGCTGATGATGGTAGACACAAAAGTGGTTTTCATTGTAATCACGTGGCTTAGGGCATGAGGGATCAATAGGGCAGATTTTGGGTAAAGCAAGGAGGCCCTAGTGAAGTAGTTGGTGGAATGTTTGAGACAATGGTGCTGACCAGACTGGCCTAGGATAAATATATGGGTCGGGTGGTGATGAGTGTGAAGGAAGTGGGGTAGGAATGGGTGGTTGAGTTAGGACATAAGAATCAGATGTAGATCAGGTCTGGGAATGAAGGGTAAGCCTGGAAGAAGGTGATGTAGGTTGGGCCATGGTAGAACGATGCAAAGAGGATTGGTAGTGATAATGGCTCAAGTGTAACTCAATATTATCAATGTGGGAGAGGATATGTTGAATGTCAATGGGGGAGGTGATGGAATCGAGGAAGGTGGGGACCAAGATTTAGGTGGGTATATGGAATGGAGGTATGGGTGTGAAGAAGGGAGTGAATGAGATGAAGAAGGAGGAGAATGGAACTGCTATGTTGGTGGTGTGGTAGGCTGGAGTGGGAGGTTGTAGAGTGGAGTGGTGATGGTGGTGTCTGAAGGATAGGTGGTGCAGGGGATGACTGTAGGAAGTGAAACTACGAGATGGGGGAATGTGAGTGGACATCACATGGGTGGCATGATAGTGGAGGAATAAGTCATAGGGTGACATCCTGATCAATAGGGGTAGAGGTAGTCTTGTAGAAGATGCATGAATGGGCATAGTACCCTTGTTAGGGGGGTAGTATGCTGGTGAAGGTCGACAAACTAAGGAAGGTGGTAGATACGAATCCCTAGGATCGACTAGGTGAGGTGGGGATGACTCATGCATGCGTGAAGTTGATGGGTGAGAGTGCTCTTTCTTATCTACAAAGGAAGATAAGTAGATCTAACTATCTCCTAAGTGAGGAGAATAGGAAGCATACCTATGGTAGGGTGAGCTACGATGGGGTGAGGTGTCATGATCGAAATGTGATGAGGTGGAGTGTTGGTGTATGTGAACCATATCGGGTGGTTGAGCCAGATCGGTTGGGGTGACTGGTATGGAAGATAATATCTAGGTGTCCTACATGATGGAGGTGAATGTATGTTGGATGTGTGTGTCCAAAATCAGGTCCTATCACTGAAGATGTCACTTTTGGTGATGAAAGACCTACAAAAACTAAAATACCCACAACATATAAATGACATAAAAAGTACAAGTGGTTCTGTTGTGTAACAAAAAGTGAAATATCGTATGTGTAGTGTTGTGTAGTGTATGTGTGATGTAAATCAGGACTATTTTGTGATGACCCTATATATAAATGGTGTGGTTGCCTACCTTGGATAGGCTAGGTATTGAATGTGTGAAGGTGAATGATGTTGATAGGCTCAGGTTTAGCAAAGTCTTCAAGATTTACCAATAGATAGGTATCGAAGCCAATTTTTTGTGTAATGATGTATGGACCTAACCAGTTAGGAGCAAACTTGTCTCACTATTGACAAGGTTGGCTTGTGATTTATTGGTTTTCCTTGAGAACCAGGTCACCAATTTGGAATTCATGTTGATGTACCTTATTATTGTAGAATGGTGAAGGTGATATTGATAGACACATGTGTGCTCGATGGCATGGATGCGATGCTCATCCAAGAGCATTAATTGATCAAGATGGGCTTGATGAGTAGTGTCATCATCGATGAAGTCTTTCATGGAGACTCGTAATGAAGGTATCTCAAGCTCGAGGGGCATAATGGCTTCAGTGCCATAGACCAAGGAGAAGGGGGTTGCCCTAGTGGGTGTACGGATGCTCATACGATAAGCCCACAAGGCAAGAGGTATATGATTATGCCAATCATGATGGGATTCAACAATCATTTTTTGAAGGATGGAGCAAATGGTTTTGTTGGTAGCTTTGGCCTAGCCATTACCCTATGGGTAGTACGGGGTTGAGAAGCTATGGTGGATGTTAAAATTGGTGTAGGCACTAACCATTTTGTTTTTAAAGGGTGTACCATTATCAAAGATGATTTGAGAGGGAATACCAAAGCGACATATGATGTGGTCTATGATAAATACCATAATATTGGCTCCTATGGTTTGGACAAGTGGGATGGCTTCGACCCACTTTGTGAAGTACTCTATAGCAGTGATGATGAATTTGTGATTGCTTGATGAAGTAGGTGTGATCTTTTCCAATGAGATCGAGGCCCCATTGTGAGAAAGGCCACATGGATTGAATTGGTTGGAGAGCTTGTGAGGGTAGATATGTGAGGTTGGCATGTTGTTGGCATTTGATGCATCACTTGACATACTCAAAGCAATCATGCTCCATTTTGGGCCAGTATTAGCCCATACATAAGATACGTTTGGTGATATCCATGCCATTGAAGTGGCCATCATAAGTACCATCATGTGTTTTTGTACTATTTGATAAGATTCATGTGGTTCAAGGTAATGTAGGAGAATACCATCATAATTACGGTGGTATAGATTATCCCCCAACAATGTATAATGAATGGCGCATTGTTTGAATGCTCGGTGTTGAGCATGTGGTATATCGCATCGTAGTGCAACATAGGGGTATAGTATTACTAGTGGGGAGGTGGTTTCCAAGGCTTAGAATGATCAATTTGCTATTCCCAATCGATGGACCAAATCGTACAATCATACAATCTTTACAACTATCAATTTGTGACAACAAAACAACTTGTACGGAACCCAAATCGTACCACTATACGATCCCAAATCATACAGTGATGGAGCTTGTACGATTTCACACTCAACCAATCTTTCAGATTTGGTTTTGCAAGCTATCGTACATAGTTTTGTAACTAAACTGTTCGATTTCCCAATGCTGCCAAATCGGGTAAGTTTTCCTCAATCGCATAAACTACCAAATCGGGTAAGTTTCTTCTATACGATTTGTAAGAGCTTTGGTGTACGATTTGTACAAAAAAAAAGTACAACCAAGTGCCAAATTGGATATTATCCTGGACCAATCTCTCTCAAATAAGTTTTGTAAAGGTTTAATATGGCAATTAATCCTATTTCTACCAACATGCAAGTTACATCATCAAGGTTTGAGAGAGTTCTATCTCCAATGGCAACATCCAAAAATCATACAAAAACCTTCAATACATCTTCCTTGATATCATCATCATCATAGATCATTCATCAGGTCCACACCAGTGCTGGTTTAATCCAATTCCTCCATAGCAATGCATTAAGTAGCAATAACAACCAAAAATAAGTACATGCAATAGAGATAAACTATAAAATACTATTCTACCATTCCAGGATCATACAATACATGAGAGAAACTATGAATTATGATTATTCTTCATTACTATTCAAAAATGTCATACAATCACTAATAAGGTACTCAACAATGCATCAATACTTCATACTATTCAGACTAGAACATAGCCAAAACTCACAAGCATTCACCAGACTAACCAGACTATCAAAATTGAAAAGGGGGCCTTATATAACATTGCCTAGGCCATTCCAAAGTGGTTCCTAAGGCAATTCATTATTCACAACTACCCATGCATAACGGAATGCATAATTATGACTTTTACTAAGTCTAAACACATTATTTATCAAATTCATGTGCAATTACAACTTAAATTGCATTTCCCATGCATTTCATTTCATTTCATTGCACATTGTATGGTTTGCCCTTCACTTTGTATGATTTGCCTCTTATTGTATGGTTTACTCCTACCTGTATGGTTTACAAAACTTGTCAAAATTGTCAAACTGGGCAAATCCTCTTGTCACTTCTTCTTCTTCTAGGAGGTGGATTTGTTGCCTACATCTGCCCTCCCCTTTACTTTGGTCGATGTCCTCACCGAATCATATTTCTATTTTAGTTGTACCTCGTAATATATGACTATAGATTTCAGGTCTTCCACCTAGGTGTGAAGAATTACACGTTGATTCTTCAACTTGGCTGCGTAGTTGCCCATTTCTACTACTTTCAACCCATGGTGATTGGCTTTCTCTTTGGTAGTCTTCAGGAGTTCCCTCAATTGTTTTTCATGATCAGTGGCACTCTTCTTCAGCTTCTCCTACAAATGTGCTTCTGTTCGAGTTGCTACTTGTAATTCTTCATTCTTATCTATAATGGTCTACAGATGGTGATTAATATCTACCTCCAAAGCATGAACAATCTCTTCCTTAGCACTCAATTACACTTGCTTATCCAGGACCATATCATTATATCATTTATTGTCCTATGTGAGCTCTTCTATCTTCTTAGCCTGCATTACCAGTTTCTCATCTTTCTTGGCCAACTATATTTTTAGTTGTTCATCCTTTGCTCTGAGTTGAGCTTCCAACTCCTTAATCTTATCTTCTACCATTTGTGAGACCTATCGCTTCTCCTCTTCAAGCGAACTAATTATAGCCTCAAAATCAGCCCTATTACTTAGCAGTTCTTCTTCCAATTTCTTTAATTTCTCTTCTACCATAACCTTACTCTTCTACAATTCTTCCTCCATTACAATCATTTCTTTTTGAGTGGCCTCTATCTCCTCTTTCTAAGCTTCCTTGAGCTGATAGATCTACTCCAATCCTATGCTCAACCACTCTATCCAATGTGTTAGGAAGTTCAACTTCCTCAGAGTGATAGCCAATCCTGTAGTGACCCTCTTATGTTCCAACTCCATTGTATTCATGGGACAAGTTGGATAATTGGCTCTATCTAGGTACAACCTTGGATGCTACCTATAATTGGTTCTCACTCTCTCTAGCAAGTCATCTCTTCCCAACATCATTGTTACCTCTTCCCTGGGTAACTTCCATGGGTGTTGTACATGAATATCTACAATTCTCCTTGTATGCTCCTCATTACTCACCCATTCTATTATCTTCTCCAACTCGATAAACACTTGTTCTTCCCACAACTTCAACTCTCCCATGCATCCAATACAAAACTATAATTTGGTGCTAGCTATGACATTGCCTATCTGAGAGAAGAAGTGTTCCACCTGATCTTCTACTCCTCTTTGCATCCTCCTCAGTTTCAATTTTTGTGAACTATGGTACCTCCAAGAGATAACTTGTTTGCATCCTCTATAGTTCTTCATCTGTAGGAGTTCATTCTTCCTCTTCTTCCAAGTGGTGACCAGAGCTTCCCCCAAGCTCTAGTAGTGCTCTCTCTATGTTTATCTTTTCCTGTGGTGGAGTCTATTCCATAGTCCTCTCCACCTCCACATATTCTTCCACATTCACAATCTCCTGATGAGATTGTTGTTATTCTATCGATTCCTGGGCTTCTTTTTGTTCAGTCAAGCCCACCTATTGTTCTTCTATCACCTGCTCTTCTTCCTGATTCTACTGGATTTCCATTGTCGTGACTTTTTCAACAATAAGTTCTTGTTCCTGTGATGCCTTCATCTCTTCTTGTGCATCACTTTGATTATTTTGATTCGAACCTCCTCCCATCACATGAATTTGAAGTGAGGCTTCTTCTTTTCTCTAGACTCTTCCTCTAAGGCTTCCACTCTCACCTCGACTTTCTCTTTTTCCTCCTGAGTAGTGGTTGCTACTTCCTATGCTATTTGCCTCACTTATGTATCCTCCAACATTTTTGAAGAGTCCAAAATTTCAAATTCATCATGCTAGAAAATCTATGGGGATTCCAACATCTCCTCTACTCCTATCCAATTCCAATCATGCAAATCCAGCTTCTTCGAGTCTGACTATTCTTCTTCTTGTTGATTCTTCTGTATAGGCTTAGCTTATTTTTCTGGAATGGGATTATTTACCATTCTTTCTCATTGTCTCCTTGTTCTTACTCATACTAGGCTGGATTGCCTCCCCATAATTTCCTCCCTTTCCTAAACTGATGGTTGCTCCTACTATCATTGTTGAAGTGCTTGTTGTTCCAGTTCAGGTTCCAACTATCTAGGCCTTTTTCTTTGAGGGTGTACATCCTCATCCGAAGAAGTATCCTCATATACTATAGTGGCCTACTATTCTTTCTTTGTTCGAGACTTCTCTAGAGTCTCCTTCTAAATCGGTACTGACTTTGCCCACCTCAAAATGGTTGGTTGTCCTACCTCAACATTCCTAGGTTCTATCAAACCTAGAAAGTGGATTCCCATATCCGTAACAACATTTAATAACAATCCAATAGCATGGAAAGTCATCCTAAAATTCTTAGACCTCTTTGTCAGTACTTCATGCATCTTTTTCTCTAGATAGGTACCCCAATCATACCTGATTCCTTTGGTGATACCCTCCACATATTGAGCCATCCAGATTGGCATCTCCATGGCTCATGTATCCCCTGATAGTCGAGCCATCATAGTATTCATAGCACATGGCCAATATTTCCCTTTCAACTAGCTCTATTTAATTCCTCGAGTCCCTGCACCCGAGATCTTCGCATCGATCGATGATTTCACATTGGTAAGTGAAGTGATGATGCGATGTGTCTCAATCGGATCAACCAACTTCTTAACTACCTCCATGCCATATGCTGGAAATCCAAATATTTTTCTGAATGCCTCTGTTATGACTTCTATATTTCACTGATCACTTGCCCACATTGACATAGGTAATTCTGGTTGTAGGATTATACGCCTGAACCATCTGCAATAGATAATTATAGAAGAAGGTCTTCTGGTGTGGTGGCACTTGTGCTATTACAGCTACACCAACCTTCTCAAACTATTTCCTCCATGGGTGGTTCTTGTTTTCTTTATTACTCCACCACTTCCTGCATGTCTCTCCTCCATGTTGTATGAATGATATACTCGTTATCTCAACCTGGATCTCCTCAAGTTCACTACTTAGATCCTCATCGAGATCTGGGTAATGTACTTCACTCCTCAACTCCCTCCTTAGGATCCTCTCTTGTGCCATTTCCTCCTCTCAAAATCTTGGTGGTGTCCTTCTTCGATCAGCCCTCCAATACCTCTGCCCTCTCCATGGCCTGTATCCTCCTCTCCTCCAAGGATGAGTACCATACCAACCATGGGACTAAAACTATCACCCTTGGTATTGCCATGGATGTGACTCTCTCTCGTGTAGGGGTCCTAGTGACCATTCCACTCTATTGGCTGCAATTCTTCTTAATCGGTATCCGAACTCTTTGGTTGAAATCATTTTCTTGCCATTCCTTCGATTAGCTTGCTACTTGAACATCACCTATTCTACAATTAGAAGTGTTCCATAAATCATACAATCTACTATAAATCATACAATACACTCTTCAACTTGCTCCTATATGGTTTCCAGATCAACAACCACCTCTAGATCGTACAATCTCCTTAAGTGCTTCAAACTATTCAATATTCTACAAATCGTACATTTACTACACAAAAATGTATAGGGCCATACCAATCCATACAATATCCCTATCTAGCTACTCCCATTCATCGAATCTATACACTTCCATACAATTATATATGATTTGCTCAAAAATCTTAAAATAACCCCAAATTTACTTGAAATCGTATAATATTTTCCTCGAGATCATACAATCTACCCTCCAAATCATACAATACATCCTTTGAAACCCTTGTTCACCTGAAAATCATATTTTTCACTTCTCCTCCATGATTTCTCATCGACCCAGTTGTCGAAATGTCTCGATCTATCTTTTCAATGCCATTTCGGAGCAATTCTTCAAATTTTCATCACTTGGCACAATTTACCCCCAAAAACAAAATTTCTTGGCTATTTAATAGGGTTGTACGGTCTTCTCCTTCCTTCCCTCTATCTTCTCCAATTTTTTTTGGCCACTTTTATCAGATTAGGGTTTGTAATCTTCTTTCTCCTACAATTTCTCTACTTTAGCTCCAATCCGCAACTTCCTCAAACCTTGGTGTACATTTTTCCACAATCTAGTTCATACTTGGATGCCTTCTACTACAAACCCTCATTTTCCTTTAGCTGAACTTAAAATCTACTTTTAATGGAGTCGAAACCCTTGCTTTTCTTCTCTGATTCGATTTTCTTGAATGCGAAAAGTCTCCTTGGTGCAAATTTAGAAATGGGTCATGCAATATTGTAGTTCACTGATGAATTTTAATACCCATGTAGTAGATTCCATTCAGTTGCATGCTTTTCACCTTCATTCTCCTAAAAATTTTGAATTCCTCCTTGTACGATTTGTAAAATTGCTAAGGTTAGCCTTGTATTTAAATTGTTCTCAAACCCTAACCACTCCAAATTTGAAATTGTACCACTTTGCATGTCTTTTCATCTTCCTTGCCTGGATGATTGACAACTCATCACTTTCCCATGCGATTTTAACTTTTTCCCATGCTTTTTTGACAACACATCATTCCACACATGCGAACATTAAATGCGATGGTTGAAAATCATACAACTACACCTAAAATCATACACTGTACGATCTAAATCATACAACATGCTTCCTTGTACGATTTTGCATGTACTTTTTCCATTTTTTCTTGTACGATCTCCCACTTATGCTTTTTTCAGCTTTAAATTTGACTTGTACGATCTATCACTTAGAGAAATTTTTCTATTTTCTCTCTCTTGAAGAGGTCATCGTTTCGGTTTTCAACCCACTTCCTTCTTAATTGCATCCCGAGGGATTTTCACAATTAAGGCATTTTATTTTATTTTATTTTTTATTTTTTTCATTTCCTAACCTATTTACACTTACCATCATGGGAATCGCATAGTGACATTCACTTGTATGATCCCATATGATTCTTCTCTTGGAGGTTCGACCATGACATTCCGAGTGATTGTGTCATCTGGTGCCACTTGCTCTCTAGGGTGATTCATCTCCACTTGTGATGTTACCGAGTTCCCTGGCCTTCCACTACCATGTGTACAATTTGGGATTGTACAATTGCAAGTTGGAGTATCTTCACCTGGTGTCCCTTCCTCTTGTCATGTAGGTGATTGATCCCTTGGTAGTGGTGTCCTTACTACTCTACTATCATTCGAGTGACTTCTTTACCTATCTCCTCAGATCAATTCTTGTCTCTAGACTTGGTGATCGGATCCTTTGTTGTCCTTAGTTTCTTTCATCTACAAAATGCACTCTTCCTCTACCAGTAAGGCCTCTACCCATGAGTGTCTTCCCCATCCTATTCCTCTTGACATCGGGCTTCTCTATGCTAGTGGTGATTCCTCCCTTTCTTGGAGTAATCCTCTACCACCTACCACTCTTCGAGGTCCTCATCAGATTAGGGGTGGTCATCCCAATGGATACTACCTTATGGGGTTTGGTAAGATCCCTCTCATCCATGGTATACCTTACAGATTCCTTGTCTAGTTCAAACATGCTAAGGGTGCATCTCCTAACCATCTAGGAGTAGGGGGTCAAAACCTTCCTCATCCTCTTCCTCCTCTAATTGTAACATCACCTTGTCCTCATTCATTCCATGGTTGAATACCTCCTCCCCTTCCTGGATGAAGCCTTAGGGGTCCTTGTCTATTCCTTCCTCCCATTGCTTGGTTATCAAGAGTTATCTCTACCAACTCAATGTTGGCTAGTGGACTTCTACTTCATATTACACTTGGTGACAATTATCGTAGTGCTCTGATTCTATGATCTGCATGTACTAAGTGACGTCTCCATATTATTTCCTTGAAGCATATTTGTGGAGATGAGGTTGCCAAGATCTCTCTATATGCATCAAAAAATCTATCTTAGAACTTGAGTCATTTTGATTATCTTCTCTTTGTTCCACCCAATCTGTTGGTAAATTCATCAATCTCTCCAATCTCCTTACTTCTCTCCTTTGTCTTCTTAATTATTGATGGTCTATTATATATGCTTGTGGATCAAGGTTGGTTTGATGCTCCTGTGATCTCCCTAGTTGTCGATGTGTTGTTGTACATGCTAGGGGATCATGATCATCTTGAGGATTCTGGGGATTCCTTGGGCAATCATCATCATCACTACTTTTTGTGCTAGGTTCCCTTACTAGCCAAGGCATTCCTTCATCACTGGAGTCACTCAAATCCACCCATGCATTACCTTGTGATTCAGGTGATGTGGTTGCTTCCTCAATGTCTCGCCAAAGCATCTCTGCATCTTCATTCATCATTGGTGGATCACTTGGTGGTACTTGTGAACTTGTGCTTGCACCATCATTTCTTATACCACTCCTTGGAGTTATCCCCTCATTATCCTCAGCTTCCCCTTCTAGCTCCTATAGCCTAGCTATTCTTTGTTCATCCAACCTTCGTATTGTGCTATCCAATTCCTGGATGGTTTGTTCTCTCAACCTTGCATTATGACCTCGCAACGTCTGATATTCCTCCTACAATTATTGAGTCTATAGTCACATTCTCTATTGTAATAGCCCTATCTAAGCTAATGGAGTAAGTCCAACCAATTCTTCATCAATGGTCTCATTCCTATTCTCTTCTAGAACTTCCATTTCAAAAGTGTCCACTCTATCCTCATATCATACTGTTAATCGTATCCTTCTTCATCCTTCAGCTTGTTGGGGTAGTTCTCTATGCTCCACCCGAGGATACATCATATTCCTATTTACTTGGGGTGCTTCTTCTTGCCTTCCCCTATTTCTAGGTAATAGTACTATCTCCTGATATCCTCTTTCATTTGGAGGAATCCATTCTTCATCTTCCTCTATTACTCGTTTGGTCCCATCCACAAATCTGACATGCACCCACAATCTTCTTCTTTCTCCAGGTCGAGGTGCCAACTCCTATTATTCTATGGTTGGTCTTGTCTCCTCCCCTTCTATGAATAAGTGTGTGAGTCCCATGTCAGGATCTTCCTATGATGGACCTTGCTCACCTTGAGTCCTCCGTTGAGCTTCTACTCATCTTCTTCATTCGATCTCTTCTGAAGAAATGAATAAGCACTATACTTTGTAAGGCTTCAACTTTGAGCCATTTACAATGTTGGGTACCTCAGTCCCATTCAAGTTTTACAACTTGACTACTCCATTATTCATTACTTCTACCACTTTGTAGGGACCAAGCCATAAAGTCTTCAACTTACTAGGCTTGATTTCTCTTTTCCATTAAACTTTAGAACCAAGTCACCCGGACTAAGTTCTAACTTCCTCAAATGTTTGTCATGCCACAAATTCCTTCTTTTCTAGGCTACCTCAATTACCCATTGTGCCATGACTCTTCTTTCATCCAACTTGATCAGTGTTATCAGTCGCTCTTCCAAACTTTCTTGATCACCCAAGCGATGCTCCACTATGACTCTCAAACTTGGTATCAAGAATTCAATTAGCACCACTGCCTCCTATCCATACATCAACTAGAAAGGTGTATGCTCTATTGTTGGTTTAAAATTTGTTCTATATACCCAAAAAATAGATGGTAACCTTTCCTCCCAATATGCTCCTTCTATTCCATAGGTTTTATACAAAGTAGATACCAGGACTTTGTTTGTTGCTTCCGCCTACCCATTTGCTCTGGGATAGTATGGACTAGACAATGAGTGCAAAATCCTAAATTCTATTGTCAGCATCTTGATGATTTCATTGATAAAGTGTCCTCCTCGATCACTCGTTATCTGTAGTGGAATACCAAATATTGTAATTACCTACTCATACAAGAATATTGTTGTACTTTTAGCTGAGTTGTCAGGTAATGCTCTCGCTTTGACCCACTTTGTCAAGTACTCCATTGCTACCACAATGTACCTACACTTCCTTCTTCGAGATGTTTTCAATGGTCCAACGAAGTCCAATCCCCATATTTCAAATAATTCCTGGGGTTGTGATGGATGCAATGGCATAAAGTCCCTCTTTATTGGCTTCCCTATCCTTTGACAAGTATCGCATGCTTTCACATACTCTTTTGCATCATTATATAGTGTGGGCCACCATAATCCTGCTAGTAATATTTTTCTAGCGGTCGCATCTGGTCCCATGTGCCCTCCTGCTAAGCCTTCATGAGCTTCTTTCAATGCCACTTTGACTTCTTCCTCCATCACACATCTTCGTAAGATACCATCACTTCCCATTTTATACAACAATCCTGCTATCAACTGGAAGGGTGTTGACTTCATAATCACTTTATTTTTCTTGGTTGCCATCATTTCTTGTGGCAACTCTCCTGTGGAAAGGTACTGGCCAATCAACTTGTACCATGATGGAACAACATTGATGGAAAATAACTGCGCATCAGGGAATTCATCTGGAACCCCTATTCCTGTAGGCTCTCTTGATCGTATCTAAGATAGCTGGTCTGCAATTACATGCTTCTTACCAGGTCTCACTACTACTCAGAATACGAACTCTTGTAGGGTGATGAGCCACCTACTGACCCATCCTTGTATCATCGGTTTGTTTATCAAGTACAATAGGGCTTGGTGATCTACATAAAAAGCAAAGGGATTCACCAGTAGGTAATGCCTAAAATTTTGGACTGCATATACCATTCCCAAAGCTTCTCTTTCTATTGTACTATAATTTCTCTCCACCCTTGACAATAGGTGACTAGCAAAGAAAATAGGTTGATCCAGCTTGAACTATCCTTCTTGTGCCAAAGCACATCCGATTGTAAAATTTGAAGCATCAATATGGACATGGAATTCCTTATCCCAATTCGGGAACACCAAAATTGGGCTACTAACAAGCTTGGCCTTCAACTCCTCAAAGGCTCCTTGGTGCTCCTTTGTCCATCTGAAAGGAATATTCTTCTTCATCAATGAATCCAATGGATAGGATACATGTGCATAATTCTTGATAAACCTTCGATAATACCCCATCGATCCAAGGAAGGTTTTAAGTGAACTCACATCATATGGTTCTTCCATGTGCAATATCACATGGATCTTATCAGGATCTATTTTTAATCCTTCACTGCACACTATGTGTCCTAACAATTTTCCATATGGTACCATCAGGTAACACTTCCCAGGGTTTAATGATATCTGTGCATTTTTGCACCTACTCATGCATTCACTGAGGGCAGGAAGATGCTCCTTGATCTTCCCATAAATGGACCAATCATCCAAAAATACTTTGAAGTTCCCTGTTGCCAACTGATCAAATATATACAGTATGATGCGCTGAAATGTAGTTGGGGGTATTACAAAGCCTGAATGGCATTCGATTGTATGCATAGATGCCATTCTCCACAATAAATGTGGTCTTTAGCTTATCCTCCTCGGCTATACTTATTTTATTGTAACCCAAAAATCCATCAAAAAATGAATAGATCTCATGTCCTGCAACTTCCTCCAGGATGGAATCTGTGAAGGGAATAGGGAAGGGGTCCTTGATAGTTACTGCGTTTAGACTCCTAAAGTCCACACATATTCTGATTTTGTCCACTTCCTTCTTCAAGGTGACCACTATAGGTGATACCCACTCATTGGTCATAACCCTGAAGATGATTCCTACCTCCAACATCTTCTCTATCTCTGCATTCACTAATGCAACATATTTTGGGTTCATTCTATACGGTCTCCTCCTTACTGGTTGTGCTCTAGGAATTAGTGTAATCTTGTGGACACATAACTTAGGTGGTACTCCCTTCAAGTCCTTGTATGTCCATGCAAAGACATCCTTATATTCCAAGAATATCTTAAAAGCTACCACTTTCAGTACAGGGTTCCAATCATCACCACAGTGAATCATCCTAGGTTCATCCTCCATCCCTAGATTGATGTCCACTATCCGAGGTCCTTCATATTTGATATTCTTTGGCTCACTTGCTACTTTCTCCACATTCTTTGGGTGTGCCGATCTGATGCAGGAGCATCCGGTGGTCAAGGAGCAATCTTGCATCCTCCAAATCATTTAATTGTTTGCTTTTATTTTCTAAGTATTTGTGTTGGGTTTGTTTCAAATCTTGGCCCAAGAGGGAGATTTCGTAAAAAGAAGGAGAAGTTTTAGAGTAAAGGCACAAGTTGCGTTGGGGTCACGAAATCGCGACCCCAAGGCTTCGGAAGGGCAATGGCCAGTTTGAGTCGCGATATCGCGACATGTCGCGATATCGCGACTTTTGCCAAGGTGAAGGCAAAGGGACAGTGGGTCGCGATATCGCGACATGTCGCGATATCGCGACTTTTTCCGCCAAGGTGAAGGCAAAGGGACAGTGGGTCGCGATATCGCGACATGTCGCGATATCGCGACTTTTCCGCCAAGGTGAAGGCGAAGGGACGATGTGGGTCGCGATATCGCGACAAGTATGAAGACAAGCTTGTGACACGCGTCCTCCACGTGTATTAAAGTGACACGGTCAACCGAAGACAAAGCAGAAAAGGAAATTAATTAAACGCAGACACGCGTCCTCCACGTGTATTAAAGTGACACGGTCAGCCGAAGACAAAGCAGAAAAGGAAATTAATTAAACGCGCGGGCTGCCACGAAGATTGAAATTGAAATTGGCGACCGCGTGTATTAAAGATGGGAATGGTCTTCACAACAGTACAGAGCATGGACGTTATGGGCGAAACAGAGGCACGGAAGGACGATCTGACCAAGGCGGCGTTTGCAGTGTCAGAGAAGAGCTTTAATGAGGGTTTCATGGTGGGTAAGGCAGGGGCCATTTATTGTGAGAAAATTTGGGGAGTTCGACCGAGGGAGGGAAAAATTAGAATTTGAATTTGTTAGGCAGGGCATTGATGGCCGAGAGGATCGGGGGCCTCGTTAAAAACCCGAAATGCTGTAAGGATGGGGGATGGTGAAGTTCGGGATTGGGGGAGAAGTGGTATACTGGAGAGAATACTGTAACCCGTATCATGCTATTTTCTTTTTTTAATGAAATTACCATGAAATTACTGTGAATGTGTTTGTGTGAATCCCGGCTTGCCATCAAGTGGTATCAGAGCGGGAGCTCCTGAGCGTGTAACAGATCGCCGGAGAGAGGCAGTTGCACCAGGATCTGTGGAAGAATTCTTAAAAAAAAAAATAATAATAAATAATAAATAATACAGAGAAAATATATATATATATATATATATATCATGCCTCCACGAAGGAACCGTGGCGGAGCAGGAAATGTGGTGCCGGCCGAAGACTTCCGGGCCTTGCAAAGACAAGTTCAAGCCTTGCAAGCAGAGTTACGCAGAAGGCGCGAACCCGGAGGGGAAGAGGAAAGTGAAGATGAAGTTGAAGAGGAAGAACGAGCCCGAGGAAGAAGCAGAAGCTGTGGATCCCGCTCAGGCCCGGTTGTATAAGGCCATCTCTCAGATTGGAAAACAGCCAAAAATGGAGGTATCTACCTACTCGGGAAATCTGAATCCAGAAGAAGTGATTGACTGGATAAATGATTTAGAGGAATATTTCGAGTATGAGGAGATTGAAGACCCTAACCGGGTCAGATTTGCTAAGACCAAGTTAAAGGGTCATGCCAACATTTGGTGGAGGGGAATGCAGTTGGAGAGAAACAGAAGGGGGAAAGAAAGAATAACAAGATGGGATAGAATGGTGGAGAAGCTTAAAAGACAGTTCATCCCGACAGATTACGAGTTGGATCTGCTAAGAAAAATGCGGAGCTTGAGACAGACAAACAAAACTCGTCCAAGAGTACACTCGAAGAATTTTACAAAATTTCTATTAGAACAGGGCATTTAGAGGCAAATAAAGAGAAAGTAGCCCGTTACATTAATGGGTTGAGGCTTGGTATCCAGGAAGAACTGAGCCTGGTTCGAGTAAACACCATTGAGGATGCCTATCAATTTGCCTTGAAGGTAGAAGAAAAGCTAAACAAGCGGTTTGAAGGCAAGCAAAGAGGAAGAGGCCGAGGTGGAAGGACTCGTGGGAGGACCAGTGGAGAAAAGTACAAGGATCCGAAGAAGACTGGGGAAGCCAGTAGTAACCAGGACCAAAAAGACGAAGATGTTTATCAGCCCCGAGATCATAACAGCTACCCAAGAGGACGGGGTGGATCTGGACGAGGGTTTGGAAGGGGAGTATTTCGTGGAACATGTTTCCACCGTGGTGAAGAAGGACACAGGGCATTTGAATGTCCACAACACCGAGAAAGAACAAACAAGAGGCCTGAGGGCCCAGCCGTAGCTGCTGTGGCGGAGGAGGATGCTGAATCTGAGCATTCCGAAGAAGCGGAGAGAGGAGAAACAATGGTTGTAAGAAGAGTCCTGTTGAACGAGGAGAAGGACACAGACCAGAGGAAAAGTTTATTCCGCACTAGATGTAAATGTGCGGGCAAGGTTTGCAATATCATTATTGATAATGGTAGCACGGATAACCTGGTTTCAGAGGAAATGGTTACGAAGTTACAGTTAGAGAGGAAGAAACACCCACACCCATACCGGGTCGCATGGTTACAAAAGGACCACGGAGCCTTGGTCAATGAGCAGTGTTCTGTTAAATTTAACGTTGGGAAGTATTGTGATGAGGTCCTGTGTGACATCTTACCCATGGATGTTTGCCACATGTTGCTGGGGAGACCCTGGCAGTTTGACCGGAGTGCAATACATGATGGCCGTGCCAACACCTACTCATTGACAAAGAATGGTGTACGCCATAAGCTAAAGCCCTTGAAGGATACAGATGAAAAGGTGTGTAATATTTCCAAAGTCTGTTTAGTTGAGGGGAGAGAGTTTCTGAATGGGTTAAAGCATGAACATTTATGTTATGCAATAATTCCAAGAGTTAGGGGGAAGGAATGCCGGGATACCCCAACAGAAGTTCTAAATCTGCTGGAGGAATTTCCAGACATTGTGTCTGACAATGTGCCTGAGGGCTTACCCCCTGTGAGAAAAATTAGCCACCATATAGATTTAGTACCAGGATCAAGCCTGCCAAATAAAGCTGCACACAGGATGACACCTGTAGAGACTGAGGAGTTAAATAGACAGGTCCAAGAATTATTAGAAAAGGGATTAATTCGGGAAAGTTTGAGTCCATGCGCAGTACCTGCAGTGCTGGCGCCAAAGAAGGATGGAGAATGGAGGATGTGTACGGATTCACGGGCCATCAACAAAATTACTATTAAGTACAGATTCCCGTTACCAAGAATGGATGATATCATGGACTGTTTAAGTGGAGCTGAGTACTTCACAAAGATTGACCTGAAAAGTGGTTATCATCAGATCCGTATCCGAGAGGGGGATGAATGGAAGACAACCTTCAAGACAAGAGAAGGCCTGTTTGAGTGGTTAGTCATGCCCTTTGGACTGGTCCAATGCACCAAGTACCTTCATGCGGTCGATGAATGAAGTACTGAAAGAATTTCTGGGAAAGTTTGTTATTGTTTATTTAGATGATATATTGATATTTAGCCGGACCCTGGAGGAACACCTGATGCATATCAGGAGAGTCTTTGAAAAGTTGCAAGAAGAACAGTTATTAATAAATTTGAAAAAGTGTAATTTTGTCAAGAAGGAATTGGTATACTTGGGGTTTGTAATCTCAGCAGAAGGCCTGAAGATGGACCCCGAAAAGGTGAGAGCCATCATTGAATGGCCTACTCCAAGGAGCACAATAGAAGTGAGGTCATTCCATGGTCTGGCCAGTTTTTATAGGAAGTTCATAAAGAACTTCAGCAGTATTTGTGCACCTCTCACCGAGACAATGAGGGGAGATAAAAAGGAGTTCAAATGGACATCAGGGGCTGAAAGGAGCTTTGACACATTGAAGAGAAAAGTTACAGAACAGCCTGTTTTGGCACTTCCAGACTTCAACAAGGTATTTCAGGTGGACTGTGATGCCAGTGGCAATGCAATAGGGGCGGTACTGAGTCAAGGAGGCAAGCCAGTTGCTTATTTCAGTGAAAAGTTAAATGATGCTCGGAAGAAGTATTCTGTCTATGATCAAGAATTTTATGCTATAGTTCAGGCCCTGAAAAAGTGGAGACATTATTTATTACCAAAGGAGTTTGTGCTGTTTACTGACCATCAGGCTTTGCAATACATTAACAGTCAGACAAAACTGAACCAAAGGCACATGAAATGGGTGGAGTTCCTCCAAAGTTATACCTTTGTACTAAAGCACATAAGTGGGAAGTCAAACAGGGTTGCAGATGCCTTAAGCAGAAGGCAGACTCTACTGACCAGATTGACAGTGGAAGTAGTGGGGTTTGAAGAACTGAAGGATCTATACCCTGCAGATCCGGATTTTGCAGAAGCCTGGAAGGCTTGCTCAATACCTCTTACCATAGATAGAACAAAATGGTTGGATTTCTTAATCCAAGACGGGATGCTGTTCAAGGGCAGTAAGTTGTGCATTCCCAGAAGTTCCATGCGGGAGAATTTAATCAAAGAAAAGCACAGCGGAGGATTGGTTGGGCATTTTGGTAGGGATAAGACCATTGCCTTGGTTGAGGAAAATTACTACTGGCCACAACTTCGGCAAGATGTACGGAAGTTTGTGCAAAGTTGCAGAATATGCCAGATGGCAAAGGGTGTGAAACAAAATACAGGACTGTACCAACCATTACCTGTGCCTGAGAGACCATGGGAGGACATAAGCATGGATTTTGTTCTTGGATTGCCGAGAACACAGAGAGGAAATGATTCAATATTTGTGGTGGTGGACCGGTTCTCCAAAATGGCACATTTTATTCCCTGCCAAAAGACAAGTGATGCAGTTCACATTGCTGGGTTGTTCTTCAAAGAAGTGGTACGACTTCACGGTTTGCCGAGAAGTATAGTTTCAGACAGAGATACAAAGTTTGTTGGGTATTTCTGGAGAACTCTGTGGAAGAAATTGAAGACAGACTTGAAATTCAGTTCAACATACCATCCACAGACAGATGGACAGACGGAGGTGGTCAATAGAAGCCTGGGCAATTTACTGCGGTGTTTGATAGTGGATCAACCCAAGGGATGGGATTTAGTCTTACCACAGGCAGAGTTTGCATATAACAGCTCAGTTAATAAAAGCACAAATAAATCACCGTTCCAGATAGTATATGGAAACAGCCCGAGGAATGTGTCTGAGCTAAGAAAGTTGGACAGAAGAGAAAAATGTAGTGCCGAGGCAGTAAGAATTTGTAGAGCATATAAAAAGTCTCGCATGAGGAAGTAAAAAGACAGATTACAAAAATGAACAAATCAATATAAGACAAGGGCAGACCAAAAGCGGCGGTTCAAGGAGTTCGAGATTGGAGATGAGGTTATGGTGTATCTCAAGAAGGAGAGATTTCCTGCCAAGACTTACAATAAATTGAAGATGAAAAAGTTTGGGCCATGCAAAATACTGGGAAAGCGGGAGTCAGGAAATGCGTATGAAGTGAAATTGCCGAGTTGGCTTGATATTTCACCTATTTTTAATATTTCAGATCTCGTGGAATATCATGAGGGAGAAAGTACGGACATGCAAAGTCCAGAACCATGGCAATTTCCAGCCTCTACTCCAAGCACAGATGAGGCCGAGGAAATATTAGATACCCGTGAAGGCCGGAGCACCCGAAACAGGAAGTATACTGAGTACTTGATCAAGTGGAGGGGCAGACCAACTGAAGATGCGACTTGGTTGTCGAAGGCGGAGGTTGACCGCTTGGGTCTCCCCTTAGCCGAACAAAAGTGAGGGTCACTTTTTTTATTCTACCCCGGGTGTCTGATGCAGGAGCATCCGGTGGTCAAGGAGCAATCTTGCATCCTCCAAATCATTTAATTGTTTGCTTTTATTTTCTAAGTATTTGTGTTGGGTTTGTTTCAAATCTTGGCCCAAGAGGGAGATTTCGTAAAAAGAAGGAGAAGTTTTAGAGTAAAGGCACAAGTTGCGTTGGGGTCGCGAAATCGCGACCCCAAGGCTTCGGAAGGGCAATGGCCAGTTTGAGTCGCGATATCGCGACATGTCGCGATATCGCGGCATCTTTTTGCCATGGTGAAGGCAAAGGTGGGTCGCGATATCGCGACATGTCGCGATATCGCGACTTTTCCGCCAAGGTGAAGGCAAAGGGACAGTGGGTCGCGATATCGCGACATGTCGCGATATCGCGACTTTTTCCGCCAAGGTGAAGGCGAAGGGACAGTGGGTCGCGATATCGCGACAAGTATGAAGACAAGCTTGTGACACGCGTCCTCCACGTGTATTAAAGTGACACGGTCAGCCGAAGACAAAGCAGAAAAGGAAATTAATTAAACGCAGACACGCGTCCTCCACGTGTATTAAAGTGACACGGTCAGCCGAAGACAAAGCAGAAAAGGAAATTAATTAAACGCGCGGGCTGCCACGAAGATTGAAATTGAAATTGGCGACCGCGTGTATTAAAGATGGGAATGGTCTTCACAACAGTACAGAGCATGGACGTTATGGGCGAAACAGAGGCGCGGAAGGACGATCTGACCAAGGCGGCGTTTGCAGGTCAGAGAAGAGCTTTAATGAGGGTTTCATGGTGGGTAAGGCAGGGGCCATTTATTGTGAGAAAATTTGGGGAGTTCGACCGAGGGAGGGAAAAATTAGAATTTGAATTTGTTAGGCAGGGCATTGATGGCCGAGAGGATCGGGGGCCTCGTTAAAAACCCGAAATGTTGTAAGGATGGGGGATGGTGAAGTTCGGGATTGGGGGAGAAGTGGTATACTGGAGAGAATACTGTAACCCGTATCATGCTATTTTCTTTTTTTTAATGAAATTACCATGAAATTACTGTGAATGTGTTTGTGTGAATCCCGGCTTGCCATCACGATCTTGCATCAATTTACACATCTCCTACTATATATTCCATAAATCATTTTGGAAATTTCCATTTCTCTTCCATATCCTTCTTAGGTTCTTAGCTGACTTTGGTTTTGTCTTGTTTTTCCTTGATCTCCTCTGATCAATACAGAGGTAGTCGGGTTAAATTTTTTTGTACTTCTCCATTTTCCAATGAAGAAATCCACTATCAGATCTAGCTTCATCTTCACTACATTCATCCAAGTACAAAATTCCTTCTCCATATTGTTCATATCCTTCATCTCCTAAGGAATTTTAGAATTCGTTGGTCATGGCTACATTCTTATTGATATTTTGATTAATTAGATTAATCATATATTTATGTTGTCCCTTCTTGAAAGTGATATAATTATTTTCCCAATTATGATTAAATTTGGCTACATGTAGCCATCCTCTTCCCAATAGTGCATCGTATGTAGTCTTCTACATAGTAATCACAATGAAATCCAAGACAAAATCTTGGTCACCTATCACCACTTATTGTGCTATCAAGACTCCCTTTGTCTTGATACCATACTAGTTAGAACCATATAATCAAAAGCTCAATGCCCATAGGGATGGAGTGGCCAGTTCTATCCAGGTACTTTTAGGTAGCACATTGATGCTAGATTCACTGTCCATAATAACTTGTGTCAATATGTGCCCTAGGATCTTCATATGGACTAATGCAAGTTTATTTCCCACATCAATCATCAGTATAGTAGGATCCATGAATTGGTATTTCTGTTTCTTTTCCTGAATGGATTGAATCTACACTTTCATCACCTTATGCAGTTGTATCTCTTCCATCATTGCTTCCTGGAATGATGGGATAGCTTCCAACAGGTTAGCCACTTTGATTTCTACTGTGGTGTTCAAAACGTATTATGCCAGACTATACACAATTACCTTCTATTCTGATGGTTTTTGAGTTCCTTTTCTTTTGCTAACTTCACTTGTTTAGCCTTTTGTGATTCACATTGTAGTATTTTCTTTGCTAATTTCTAGCACTGCTTTTCCTTTGTTGGCTCTGGATACTTATCCTTTTTAGCCTTATTCCTTGTCATGGCTAAAATTTCCTAGGTTTCCTCTTTAACTTGAGGAGCCTTGATATCTAAATAATTTACATTATGCGGGTTACTTGAACTCGCATACTTGGGACAATTTGCTTCCTTGTGGTTACTTAGACCACACCACCTACACATATGTGTATTGTTCACTTGTTGTGTTTCTTGTTTCTGAGGTGAAGGACAATTTTTGGTGACATACCCCAATTCTTGGTAATTGCGACATTGTATGATCAACCTCCCTTTTGAATCATACTACAAATGCCTTTGTCCTCCTTACCAATTTCCATGGTTTGGCCTTCCACCTCGTTGTTTATTTCTATAACCACCACTTGTTGCTTGTTGCTCATTTCCTAAGATCTTTGGTTACTCTTCCTGCTCCTGGATTGTCAATACTTATGGACGTACTCTTGCATTATACATACATAGCATCACCTTGTATCCCATCACATTACATATATGACAATAATAATTTCATGGACATTTTATATTTGTATGACATTTAGTTTTACATTCTGTGCATCAAATGTCATTATTGTCAGGCTTGCTTCTGTGTTATTTCATGATCTTGTTGAAATATCAACAAAATGATGCTTTTGTTCTCCGTATAGTGTCATATTTTCCACTATCTAAATCATTGGACTTAGAAGGAGATAAAATTCTTGTGTACGTCTGTTTTGATTCACTTTTAAAATTATTTGTATGCTTTACAACTTCCTCATATGTTTTTGATGGTACTACCTTCATATTTTTCTTATATTTTGATAACAATCCATATACAAACCACCACTTCACCAATACATCTGCCAAAGGCATATGCATCTTATCTACCAACTACTTTAGTCTATAGTTGTATGATTTTACATCTTCGTCAGGCTTTGATTTGTCATGTAAATTTCAATAACAATGTCTCCATCATCCTTCAAAGGGTAAAATTATTCAATGAATTTATCCTTAACTTGATTCCAAGTCCAAAAATCTGCTATATTTTCCCTCTTCAGATACCAATCCATCACCAATCCTCTCAAGGTAGCAGGAAATAAGGTTACCCAATCATCTGGTTGGTCTACACCATTTTCCATCCAAATGATTATATAGGTTTAAATATGTCTTGTGGGGTATTACTTACCCTCACCTATCAAATGTGGACATCTCTACTTGGTTGCCTTGTGAGAAATATTTCGAAGAATCATCCTCATCACTTGAGGTATCACGTGGAATCTCTGTCTAATTCCTCCTTCAGGGTGTTTTACTACCCTCATCATTAGAAGTTTCTATCTAAGGTATCTTATTATATCCCACCAATCATTGAACAAACTCATGTGCATCTTCACTCCATGATTTCCTTCGTTGATGTTATAGAGATGGTCTTGGTACTTCTTCCTGAGACCTCGTGCCCTGTTACCCTGGTGCCCGACTCCCATCCTCTACACTCCCTTGCGATCCTTCTATTGCTTTCTCAGGTGTCACTGTCCACTCTCATTTCTCATGCACTAATTCTATATCAAATTTATCCTCTATGCTAGGTGGATTTGGTACCTCCACTTCTATCTCTATCAATAGTGCTTCAAAATCCCCTTCTTTAGATGCCCAAACTTGCTCTTTTTCTGGTTTAAATGTACTCTGGTCTGAGTTACGTGCATTCTCTCTTTGAGAAATTCTCGTACTCCTTACTAGAATTTTTTCCCACACTTCCCATCTCCTACACCTTTGCAAATTGGTGTCTGTCATTCACCTCCAATTTTGTAGTATTCTTGTCAATTTGACCAGTTTTAACAAAAATGCCAAGTTCGATAAGGCAATGGTGTCAAATGTAGCACATGAGTGCAGTGTTCTTAGTGGGGAGGTGGTTTCAAAAGTATTAGAATGATCAATTTGCTATTCCCAATCAATGAACCAAATCATACAATCATATAGTCTTTACAACTACCAATTTGTGACAAAAGAACAACTTGTACGAAACCCAAATCATACCACTATACGATCCCAAATCATATAGTGATAGAGCTTGTATTATTTCACACTTAGCCAATCCTTCATATTCGGTTTTGCAAGTTGCCATAAATAGTGTTGTAATTATGGCCTCAAGATCAATAATATAGTTACAAATATGAAAGATATTTCGATTTCCCAATTCTGCCAAATCGGGTAAGTTTCTTCTGTACGGTTTGTAAGAGCTCTGGTGTACGATTTGTACGAAACGAAAGTGCAATAGATTGTAAAATTGGATATTATTTTAGATCAATATCTCTAAGCTAAGTTTTATAAAGGTTTGACATGGCAATTAATCCATTTCTACCAACATGTAAGTGTTAGTCAAAAAGTGACTAACTACAGAGAAAAAGCTAATGCATCTTTTTGCATATTTTCCAAGAAGACCGAAGTGGCCAATATGCTAAAGATCAAAGAAAAAGAAAACTACCGCAAGGAGGTAAAAGTGTCACGATATCGTGACATGTTGTATTTTTGTGTCCAGGAGCAAAAAAAGGGAGCAAGGATGTAAAAGTGTCACGATATCGTGACATGTATTTTCACAGTTAGGAGCAACAAAAGGGGGCAAGGAGGTAAAAGTGTCGCGATATCGTGACATGTTGTATTTTCGTGGCTAGGAGCAACAAAATGGAGCAAGGAGGTAAAAGTGTCATGATATCATGACATGTTGTATTTTTGTGGCTAGGAGCAACAAAAGGGAGCAAGGAGGTAAAAGTGTCACGATATCGTGACATGTTGTATTTTCACGGCTAAGAGCAACAAAAGGGAGCAAGGAGGAAAAAGTGTCACGATATTGTGACATGTTACATCTTCACGACTAAGAGCAACAAAAGGGAGCAAGGAGGTAAAAGTGTCGCGATATCACGACATGTTGTATTTTCGCGGCTAAGAGCAACAAAAGGGAGCAAGGAGGTAAAAGTGTCACGATATCGCGACATGTTGTATTTTTGCGGCTAAGAGCAACAAAAGGGAGCAAGGAGGCAAAAGTGTTGCGATATCGTGACATGTTACATTTTTGCAGCTAAGAGCAACAAAAGGGAGCAATGAGGCAAAAGTTTTGCAATATCGCGATATGTTACATTTTCACGACAAAAAGAGAAGAGAAAGATCAAGAAGGAAAAAGTGTCGCGATATCGCGACATGTTGCATTTTCATGGCCAAAAGCGATAAAAGAGAACAAAGAGGCAGAAGTGTTGCGATTTCAATACATGTCGCATTTTCGTGATGTAAGAAGAAGAATCAAGCTGAAGACATAAAAATGTCACGATTTTGTGACATGTTGCATTTTCGTGACTCAAAAAGGGCAGGCAGGCAGAGAAGCAAGAGTGTCGTGATTTCATGACATGTCCAATTTTTGCCAAGGAAACAAAGTATATTTTTGGCAACTGGGACATGAAATGACATTTGGTGCTAATTTTTGAAGAATGGTCAGTTGATTATAACCTGGCAAGTCCGTTGGACGATTTCAGAATAACATGCTAATCTAAATTTAGCCAGAAGGAAATCTATCCAATCTACGAGAAATCCATTGTATATTCTTAGAAATTGCAGACAATTACTTGTAATTTATTGAAGAAATTAAATGTACATAGTAGAATATACTCTTTTTAGGGTATACATAGGAGTGAGTCAACCATGAAAAGGGTCGGCTCTTAGACGTTTACAAGCTTGATGTACATGTATTGGATTACAAGCAATAAAAGATTTCTTCTTCTGGCTTCTAAAACTTTTGTGTGCAAGTGTATGTATCTGGTGTTTTAACTTTTATTCACTCTAAGTTTTATAATGTATCTGTTCTGAAATCTGGACTGTGCATGTATAAATATTGTTTCTAGAGTTGAACATTAAAATATAGTTACATGCTTTTAGACGAATATCTAAAAGTTGCACTCAAGAATTCGTGTTTTCTATAAGAAGATATAAAGAAAACTCTGAAAGTAGTAATCTACATTATCAATGTTTGTTGTTGTCTAATATGTACCATGAGAAAAGTTCTAGCTTAGGCTATATTTCCCTTATCTCTTATTCCCCTTTTCTCTAAAAAACTCAAAGGAACCAGCCTTCTCTGGAGACTAGACAGATGATCTCAAGCAAAATCTATCTATTCAATGTTGGCAAAGTCTAAGGCGCAAAACTATTAACCAAAGGTAGATTTTGTTCCAACAATTTTTGGCACTCCCGATGGGACAAGCAATCCCGCAGTATTGTATAAGTTTTGGTTTTTTACCTTAAGAGCCTTTTTTTTGAAAATATTAAGAAAAACCACCTGGCGACTCCGTTGCAATTTAGACCATAAAAGAAAAACCTTGTCTAGAAACCTTTTGGTTATATAGCCATATGATAACCAGATCCTGAGCTAGAAACTCTGAAGAACCTATCGAGTTTTTTGAACTACATCTCGAAAGCCTAAAAGCACACCTTGTGCTAGCCGCATGATCAAATCTGCTCGACATCATTAGCACCTCTTTAACACCCATCGTAGGAGCATCTACAAGAAATCCTATAGTAGTTGTAACTCCTTTAGCAATCATGGCAACCACCCCTACCCTAGCCCATATTGTGTGGAATCAAACTGGCCCGTTGAACTTGGGAGCACACCACCAAATTCCATAAGCTACACTAAAAGCATTACCGACCTTGACAAAACAAGAAAAACAGTAGATGGGCACTATTTAGATGTATCATCGCTAGCATCTATTTACAGTATCACTCATGAAGATGTAATGGTCAGATTTTTGGTTATATCTTTGAAAGGAAAGATGCTCTATTGGTACAGAGCACTTCTCGCTGGATCCATTACTTCTTGGGCAGTACTTGCCGATCGTCTGGTTGATGAATTTAATATACATGCAGATCCTTTCACATTTCTGAATCAATTCACTGTCATTGAGAGGCATCCATAAGAAGAAATCTAGGATTTCAACATCAGATTTACCAGAACTCATGATAGAGTACCGCAGGGCCTAAAACCCATGAAAGAACAAGCTATATGCTATTACTTAAGGGCTTTTGATTCAGATCTCAGTATGATAATAAGGCAATCCCGTGTAACCACTTTTCCTAGGATCTATTTAGAGGCAGCAAAGGGTGAAACTGATCTCATCGCTACAAAAAGATATCCATCAAAGAGTCTATTGCCAATTGTACCAAAGCTTTCCCAAGCATCAATCTCTAAACTGCTTGTACTCCCATCAACACAGGCCCTCCTAGCTATAGCTCCACCTCTTACATTCCTTGCATTACCAACCACACTCCTTGCATTAGCTCCCCCCAATGATCAATACACGACCATAATTGATACAATGAAGACATTGTCAAATGAAATGGTGTCCATGAAAAAGAGAGAAGCTGAAAGGAATATTCAAGCAAGAATATTTCCACAGATACAAAAATAAGGCACTTCAACGAGTGGTAGAGGGCAAGATAGAAAAAATGTGGTTTATGCAAATCAGATAGGAGATAATGGAGAACCCACTAATTCTAATTATTGGTGTACCAATTGCAATGATCCTCATGGAGAAGATTCATGCATGATTCATCAACTTCATGTGCAAGCGGTTATTAATGAAATAGCCAAAGAAACCGACAAGGGACAGGTGAACATAATCAGAGAGGTTCACCACAATTTGGCAATGCCATTAGTGGAGCAAGTATCGGTCCTCACAAGATCGGGAAAAAAGTCATTACAAGTTGATCCTAAGGAACTCCAACCACTAGGTTTTCCTCCTACCCCCAAGGCAACTCCACAGAAGAACCAATCCAGTGAGAAAGGACGTTCTGACCCTCCTCAGACTTCTACGACTACACCAAGAAAAGAATTTCCTCCTAGAAAAGGGAGCAAGGCTCAAGAGCAAGTGAAGGAAAGACTTAGATTTCCTTCATTGACAAAAAGGCAAAGAACAGAAGCCACGTAGGTCTATAGAGATAGATATGATGCATCTACTAGTGGAAGGGAAAAGAGTGCTGAGGTATCCCCAACTACAACCCTTTTGTTCAACATTGCAGAAGAAATGAAGAGGACTCCTTCCAAAATAAGCATGTATGATGCACTACAAATTCCTGGTCAGATCGACCTCCTCCAAGAATCCCTAAAATTAAAGAATGATACCTCTTCCTCAAATGTTATGTCAACCTCTGGGAAAAACATACCTCCCCCATTCTATCTATCCTTGCAAATGGAGGGATGGATAGTTCACAATTGCATGATTGATTCAGGGGCCGCAACTACGGTGATGTCGAAAGCCGTATATGACATAATGGGGATGGAATATACTCGAAGACATCTTGATGTGTTGCAATTATATGGTACTCCAATAAAAACTGTCGGGGTGATCAAAGATATCCCTATTCAACTCCACAGAATGCCATAAGTAGTCATCATATAAGAAGTTGTTGTAGACTTAGAACCATATTTTGGTATGTGTTTATCCAGAGAATTCACGACCAAAATGGGCGGTTATTTGTCTCTAGATTATTCTCATTTGGAGGTACCTTTCAAAGGTAAAAGAGTCAAGATCTACAATGAAAAACCATCTACTTTCCACGTAGAAATACTGGAGGAAACAACCATTGTCAACATGATGTCTGAGGAATTGGAAAATATTGATTTAATGGAAGAAACCCTGGAGGAACTCCAATCTGAGGATCAATTTTCAATGAAAGACTTCAATGCTATGATAGAGACAGAAATGGGAAGCTATTCCATTGAGAAACCAAAAAAGCTCCCTATTGTTGTCCCTAAAACAGATGATTCGACCAACCAGTTATGGAAATTGTACTTTGATGGGTCAAGGTGCAAAAATGGAGTAGGAGCTGGAATCATTTTGATTTCACCTACTTTAAAAGAAAAAGTCTTTTCATATAGGTTGACATGGAGTTGCACCAATAACACAGTTGAATACGAAGCCTTATGTTTGGGACTCAGGAAAGCTAAAAAATTGGGTGCAAAACAGTTGCTGATCTATGGAGATTTAGAGCTAATTGTTAAACAGGTTTCTGGAAAATGCGTTTGTAAGCAACATTACCTAAGAGTTTACAAAAAAAAAGTGTTAGATCTATTGGAAAATTTCAAAGCACTAAACATGAAATCCATTTCCAGAGAGAAAAACACACATGCAGATCAATTAGCATCAGTAGGATCAAATTTTTGCCCAGTCAGCAATGTTATTCAGAATTCTAAAATAATTAGACTTATATACAGGCCTTCTGTGCCCGAAAAGGACATTTTTTGGTAGGTATTTGAAAATGATGAGCATATCCTGGATTTTCTGATTCATGAGATGAATTGCTCTACAAAAGAGCATTACAAGAAGAGGACGAAGAGAGCTTTATTCAACTAAAAAATAATCATATCTCCAGGGGACTGATCACCCTGGAGAAAATTTTTGACAATAGCG
>JAQPPZ010010606.1:0-36108 GCA_028583015.1 Wollemia nobilis
CTTTGGAAGATAGGCTCCTACATCAACCTTAGTTAGACCAAACATTTAATGACAAAAAGACCTTAGGAAAACCAAAACAAAGACCTGACCTTGGTGACATAAAAACTTTTCAATGCTCTTGGAGGGTGAGACAGGACTTCAAAAAGACCAAAAATTTACAATAATTGGAAAGGACTCAAGGGGTTATTGCAAATTTTGAAAAGACTCATAGGACACCAAAAATTTAAAAATTAGGGGTAAACTCAAGTTGGATTTTGAGGATCCAACACAAGCTCCGACTAGGATAGGTGATGAAAAGACTCTTTGACAATGAATCACCTGAGAACTCCAGAATCTCCAGTAGACCACAAGGACTCAAAAACTTGCCTAATCACCTAAAAGAACACCTTAATCACCTAAAAACTTAAACACCTTAATCACCTAAACACCTTAATCACCTAAAAAAAACCTTAATCACCTAAAAAACAAGACTAAAACACACTTTTTTTGTGGCTTCTCAAGCCCTCAGTGTAGAATGATACAATTTCAAATGTTGGCCATTGATAGGAATTGAAAATTTTGTACCATCTAGAGTTTGCAATTTGTAAGTATGTTGGCCTACATTCTGAAGGATTTGATAAGGGCCAAGCCATTTGGGTTCCCACTTCCCTTTTTCACCATGCTTCTCATTTTTGGGATCCCAGTACAACACTATATCTCCTCCCTAAAAAGGTTTACCTTTGGCTTTCTTATTGAACAACTGCACTATTTTGTGAGCTTGCTCAATTATCTTCATTAATGAATCCTTTCTATCTTCCTACAACTTCACAATTTGATCAAGTCTTCTCTACAAGACATTTGGATTTTCATGATCCTGAAGAAGCAAAGATAAAGCATGACTTTCCACCTGAGGGGGTAATAGAGCATTCTCACCATATACTAGTTCATAAGGAGATTTTCCTATGCTTCTTTTGATAGATATTCTATCAGCCCATAAAGCAAACTTCAGCTCACTATCCCAACTTCTTTTGTTTCTACCTAATGCTCTTCTGATTCTTGTGATCAAATTCTTATTTGAGGATTCTACTAAACCATTCCCTTGAGGATAGTAATTTGTAGAATGAGAAAGCTCTATGTTGTACCTAGCACAAAATTCAATCATCTCAAAAGAAGTGAAGTAGTTACCATTATCTATGACTATCTTCCTAGGAACCCCAAATCTTGTCAATATGTGCTCTTCTAAAAACTTGATGACCACTTTTATAGTGGATTTCTTGAGAGGTGTTGCTTCTACCCACTTGGTAAAATAGTTTATTGCTATAATGATCCACCTATGACCTCCAGAAGAATTGGGGTTAATCTCACCTATGAGATCTATTCCCCATTGAGTAAAAGGAGCTTCCACAATCATTGGCTTAAGGGGCATGGCTGGAAAATTCTTCTTTCCTACAAAAATTTGATAGTTATGACAACTTCTAACAAAATGATAGACATATTTAAATAAGGAGGGCCAATAATAACCAACTCTCATGATCTTGTGAGCAGTAGCCTTTGGAGCAAAGTGACCCCCACAAAATCTAGAATGATATTCTTTTAGCACTTGAGGGACCTCTTTCTCAAACAAACAAAGAAGCAACACACCATCTGGATGCCTCCAATACAATCTACCTTCTTGAATGTAATATCTTTGAGCCAATTGCTTGATAGATATCCTTTTATTTTTGGGTATGTCTTCTAGAAATGATAAGTTTTGAAGGTAAAACATAATGCCATCATACCACTTGCAATCAAAATTATCAACTGCTCTAGCTTCTTGTTGCTCATCTACTACAATAGTGTTATTCATAGCCTCCCCTTCTTTGTTAGCTAGATACTTTGCCAATCCCTATCCTCTAACAATCTGTACTACTTTGAATTCTACATCATACTATAATAATTTAGCCATCCATCTTGCAGGACTACCTAAAGGTTCAGGTTGAGTGAAAATATCTTTAACAACAATGTAGGGGATACAGGCTATTACCTTATTGGATCCAAAGATACATTTGAAATGATCTAATGCTCTGATTAATGCATAAGCTTATTTTTCTAGCATAGAGTATTTTAGTTTAGCACCCTTCAATCTTGTACTCATAAAGGCTATAGGCCTTTCATTTTTCTCTTCATCCTTTTGAGCTAGAACTACAACAATAGTGTGTTCTAAGGCAAATGAGTAGATTTTGAAATCTTTGGAGTAATCAGGGCAATTCAATACTAGAGCTTGAGTAATTGCATCTTTGATCTTCTAAAAAGTTATAGTATTTTCCTCTATCCACCTTATTTCCCCATTTTTCTTGATCATGTCATTTATTGGCTTGGCAATCTGAGCAAAATCAAGGACAAACCTCCTAATAAAGTTAATCTTTCCAAAGAATGATCTAACTCCCTTAAGATTCTTAGGAGGGAGAATTTTAGCAATTGCTTCTACTCTTTGTGGATCAATGCTAATCCCATATTTTGAAACAATATGCCCAAGTAGTTTACCTTGTGTGGCCCCAAACACACATTTTCTAGGATTCAAAGATATGCCAAACTCCTTGCACCTATCAAACACTTGAGTTAGATGTGCAAAATGATCTTCAAGATTTTTGAAAAAACTGTAATGTCATCAAGATATACTACCACTATCTTGAACATCAACCCCTTAAATGCAACATCCATTGCTCTCTAAAATGTTGCCCCTGCATTCATCAATCCAAAGGGCATCCTGAGATATTCAAATGTTCCCCATGGTGTAGTGAAAGTTGTTTTGTGTCTATCTTCTAGATTCACTACAATCTGATTGTAACCTGAAAAGCCATCCAATAAAGATATTCTTGATGACCCAACCACTGCTTGAAGCAATTGCTCCATATTTGGAAGTGGATAGTTATCTTTAAGAGAGCTCTTATTCAGATTCCTAAAATCTACACAAAGCCTGATCTCACCATTCTTTTTCTAACTAGAACCAGGTTTGCCAACCAAGAAGAAAATCTCACCTTCCTGATTATCTTAGTATCCAATAACTTTTGCACTTCTTTCTGCATAATTGGATGCAAAGTGGGATTGAAATTTCTTTGTTTCTACCTGAAAGGCTTGGTATCCTTCTGAAGGGGTATTATGTGAGTCATTACCTTTGTATTGAAGGTCTTCAGATCTTCATAACTCCAAGCAAAAGTATCCATGTTCTTTTTCAAGAAGTTGATATATTATTGCTTCTCTTTTCCTGATAGAGCTTTATTGATCCTAACAATCTTGGGCTCTTCCTCTATTCCAATATTAACTTCATCTACCTCAGATTCCTGAACCAGAGGTTTATATGCTCTATCAAAGTCATCAAACAAGCTCTCTAAAGATACCAACCCCTAGGGATCCTATTGGTCTTCAGTTGTATGACTTCTGTAGGTTCTCCAATAACATCCTTCAATTTTTCTTCATCACTTTCATCACAAATAACATCAAAAAATTCATTTTGCATAGTCATAAAATCATTAATGTGTATATCATCATGAAAAACTTGTAAATATACCACATTATCAAGGATAGATGGCTTATAAATAGATATGGTTGGGAACCTTTCCATAAACCAAGTGTCTATCTCAAGGTTATCTGCTCCAGAAGCATTAATTGCCAAAATATTAGCATTATGATTATGTGCTCTAGGAATAAATTGTAGATCAAAATCCAAGAATCTATCTATTTCATCCAACACTACTTGCTTATATTGCTTTAATCTAGGGTGCTTTGTTTGATATTTCCCTTTGATCTATTGAATTATTAGCTCAACATCCCCACTAACTTTGAGGTAATTAATACCCAATTCCTTGGCTTTCCTTAGCCCTAGCAATAAAGCTTCATACTCTACAACATTATTTGTACAAGAAAATTCTAACATGTATGGTATGCCAAGATAGCTTCCATTGATATCTATCAATAGTACTCCAGCTCCTACTCCTACTTTAGATTTTACCCCATCAAAGGTCATAGTCCATAACTCAAAGTCAAAATTCTATCAATTTCTACATCCACTTCAACCTTCAATTTTGGATCCATATTCTCAACATCAAGTACTTCCAACAAGAAAGGAGAATGCCAAATAGAGTAAACCCCCATGTCTTTTTCCTCAATAGAATTCATGACATTAACCATATTATCATTAGGATCTCTGAATTCAATTGAATACCTATTGAAGGGTTCTCTTTTCAATATCACTTTTTCCTTACCCTACATTGGGATAGTGGCATATGACCAATCCAACTGAATAGTACCACCTAGTTGCTCTACCCAATGCCTAGAGAGTAAGATGGAAAAGAAAGGGTCCACATCTACAACTACAACATCCATTACCACACCTTTCTTAGGATATTGTTCAATATGGACAAGAAGTCCAGTGATAATACCTACACAAGGTACTCTCCTATTATCCATTACAGAAATAGGAGGATGCTCTTTTTGACAAATCAAGCCTAACTGATCAACTACTTATTTTGACATCACATTCATGGAAGCACCACTATCAAGCATGTAATTATGAATAACATATTGGTCCCCATAGCTTGATGTATACCTTAGTGATATGTAAAATGGTTTAACTAAATATGGGGCTCTGACTACATTATTCACAAGGCCTATGGGATTTTGAGGTTGTCCTCCTGACTGATCAATTAATTTGAAGGCTCTACATACCTGATATCAATACTTTGGAATAGTCATTAATTCTCCAAAAGTGATGTTGACCTTCTACTTGGAAACCTCTAAACCTAGATCAAACTGATCTTTCTTATCATCAATTCCTTTTCTAGATTTCTGATTAACCAAGTCATTTTATTGCTTTTGGATAATTTCCTCTACATCAGGCTCTTCAAGAATCATTTGCAGCTTCATCTGATTTACCTTTTTCTATGAAATCACTCCTATAGCTTTCTCCTTTTGTGTAGGCCCTTCATCAACTTTATCCTCCACTATTCTATTCCTGAGATTGATAGCATGTATTCTTTCTAAAGACTCAACCTCTTCTATTGTAGGTATAAGCTTTCCTTGCTTCATTCTATCAAATCTAGTATTAGGAGGCTCACTTGAGGTTGATGCCTCTCCAAAGACTAAGGCTCTTTGCTCAATATTATTAGCACATATGTCCATATCCCTTTCAAATTCTTTTTCTCTAATTTCATCCTCCTGAGTCCAACATACATTAATTCTAATATCTTCATCTTCAGATTCAACATTTAAATCAACATTAGAATGCATACTTAGATAAATACCACAATCAATAGGGTTATGTGGTGCATCACAGGTAGAGCAATAAAAGGGATGATCTGATGCTATATTATTTGATGGTATGGGATTTGGAATAGAATCTAGATCTCTCTCTACTTCTTTCTTTTTCCAATTTCCATTCCAATTCCTATTTCCCTCTTCATTTCCATTGTTATTCTAATTTCTATTAAAATTCCTCCTAAAAGGAGGCCTATTATCTTCCTATTATCTATTATTACCCTATGAAGTTTTTACAATATTATCCTTACCTTTTTCAAGTCTAGCCAACCTATTATTCAAAGTAGTAAACATCTCACTCAACTGATTAGCTATTTTGTTCATAGGATCCTGATCTATTTTCTTAGGGACAGAGAACTCAACCTTCTTAGGCTTCCTTTCAGGTTGATTGGGCTCTAAAGAGTATGCTTTCATCTTACCACTATCAATCATATTTCTCTCTATTTCAATAGCCCTTTCCATACATATATCAATGGTGGTTGCTGCTTGTTATCTTAGCTCATAACTAAAATCTCTAAGGAAAGCATTTTTGTAGAAACAAATGGACTGATCATCATTTGGCCTTAATGCTACTAGAATATTATTTTTGGTCTTAAATAATATTCTATTGAAATATTCCACTAATTCATTTTCTTTCTTTTTCATGGTAGCCAACTCTATCAACAAGGACTATTCATTCTTCCTCTCTCCATATTTCCTAAGGAAAGTGTGCTCTAGCTCTTGAAAATTATGGATAGTACCAACTCCAAGGTTATTAAACCATTCTCGAGCATATTTCTCTAAAGTTTGAAAGAACAATATAAGGACAACATCTTCATCATCTACCTCAAGACTATCCATGGCATACAAAAAATCTCTAATATGATCTTCACCAATGACAACATTGTTTCCTTGGAATTTAGGCAAGTACTTATGAGCTTTACCAAGGAGAGGATTCAGATTTGTAGGTAAAACAAAAGCTCTATATCTATTGGTTCTCCATTGATTGACATTATTATTGAATTTTGATTAACATTGATATTTTGATTTGCATTAGGAGCTGCCATACTCACTACAAGTTGATTCACTATAGGTACTTGATTTACAATAAGAGAAGACTGATTCAAACCAAGATTTGGACTAGAAACAAAAATTGGAATTGAATATTTTCTATGATATTTGAAGAATACCTTAGGATTTGGCACTCCAACAAGCACTTATTTACCACTTCTTCTTGTAGATGCTAGATCCAACTCCTCTTTTTATTTTTAAAATTTTGAGTTCATTCAGAGTCACCAACACAGATGTGCAAAGAAAGAGCAAGATCTTCAACAATACTTAGGCCAAGATTGCTCAACCTAATATTCACTCAACTCTCACAAATTTCACTCTAGGAAAGACTATGAGAAATACAAACACAAAATTGTACTAAAATCTTCCTCGACAACGATACCAAAAACTATTGGGGAAATTCTTGCACCCTTAATAGATTTGTCATGCTGCAAGACTTCCCTGATCCAATAAACACTATGGACTCTAGTGGATCCACCTCTTTAACTCAAGAAAATATTATCCTAAGACTCTAGATAGACCGAGTAAGGTAAGGAAACCTTAGAGGTGAGCCTACAATATTTCTTATATGCTCATGCTCATCCAGATTTACAAAAATGAAATAAAACTACAACATAAAATTTGACCAAGTTTCAAAGTAACTCCTAGCTAGTGCTTCAAGCTATAGACCGATGCCTTATCCATTGGGTAATTGTAGCTAGACTTAAAATATGATGAAGATAGAAGGGGGAGAAGATAAAACTGAGCCAATCACATCCATTCAAATAATGTAACAAAAATGATTCAACATGCCAATGAAAGAAGATGCCATTTACACATTCAAATGATGTAACATGTAAATAGGAGAACACACAAAATTACACATAGAACTACTAAAAGGAGGAAATAGGATTGTATTAAACAATAGATCATTACAATGGGAGTCTGATCAGAATAACCAGATCTCACTAAACAATACAAACAAATTCTCCATTCAAATGATGCAATAGAGAACTACAACTCTTTATTCAAATGATGTAACAAAGAGCCTCCTAGCTTCCAACCTCAACCACTAGAAATGATCTCAATAAACTAGGCACCTCCTCAGAAAAACCTGCACAATAATGGGGAAGAAAAAGGGGTGACTAGACAAGACACACAAAGGAAAATACAACTGACAAGGATGGGCACACTGGTATACCTCTTGCAAAATTTTACTATGCAAAAACTTGATGATTTTTCTTATTGTAACAACTCTCTTAAATAGCTTGATCATTTGGTCCATAATTGCAAAAATTGTAACTACCTCGATGATGGCCCATAATTGGAAATGATCCATAATAGCCACTATCTCCATCACCTTCATTTTTTTTTTTCTTTTTTTAGGGTTTAGGGTTTTGAGGTTTAGGGTTTAGGTTTAGGGTTTAGGGTTTCCCCCCTTTTACAATGTGAGAAACCCTAAAACAAAACCCTACATCTTAAAGCCCTAAAGATAATAAATTACTATTTTTGGATAATTTACCATTTTTGGCCAAAAACAACCCTATTTTTAGTAAGTTACCAAAAAACTTAGATGGGCCTCAAAATTAATACACATTATTGGATCACCCATATTAAGCCTTCTAGAAAATATCAACACGTACTCATGTCTGAAAAGTTTTAAATTCCAAAAATTCTTTTTTCCAATTTTCTAAAAAAATACTAAAATCCATTTTTGGGGCACTAGATGAAGGAATTAGGGCCCAATATTGAAGAACACAAGCTTATTCTCAGAGGGGGGTGAACAGTATAAGACCACTTTTTACTTTCTTTCCAAATCAATATCAATTAATGTCCTTAATTGCAATAACCAAATATAGCAGTGTGCATTAATAACTCAGATAGCAGTAGTAAGCAAGAGCACAAGTCACCACACACAATTGAGACACAAGATTTAACGTGGTTCCCCCAATGTGGGGTACTCCACCAGATAATATCCTTATAATATTTCACATAGAAATAAGGATCCTTATCCAATACAATGATTTCTTTGATCTGCTCAAAGCTAGGCAATAACAAGTTCACACAGAACTTGTCCAAATCTGAATAACAAGCTCACACAGAACTTGTCCAAAATTGAATAACAAGTTCACACAGAACTTGTCCAAAACTGAATAACAAGCTCACACAGAACTTGTCCAAAACTGAATAACAAGCTCACACAGAACTTGTCCAAACTAATAACAAGCTCACAGAACTTGTCCAAATTCTCCAACAAGCTCACCAAGAACTTGTCCAAATATGCTCTAGCAAGCTCACCAAGAACTTGCCCAAATCTCTCCAACAAGCTCACCAAGAACTTGTTCAAATATGCTCTAGCAAGCTCACCAAGAACTTGCCCAAATATGCTCTAGCAAGCTCACCAAGAACTTGCTCAAATCTATCCACAAATCTGTCCCAAAACTATCCACAAAGCTGTCCACAAAGCTATCCCAAAACTATCCACAAAGCTATCCCAAAACTGTCCACAAAGCTATCCCAAAACTATCCACAAAGCTATCCCAAAACTATCCACAAAGGCCTTCTCAAAGGCTCAATCAATCATGCTCAAGTAGCACTCAAATCTCATCCACAAATCTATCAAGGCAAAGCTCAAAGATGAACTCAACAATGAATGGCAATGTACTCTTCAATGGATGACAACAATGATCCACAATGATCTCAACTCAACTCAACTCAAATCAACTCATAGAAGCATAAAGAGAATTTTTAGAGACTCAATATGTTCTAAGCTCAATCTCAACTCAACTCAACTCAAATCAATCTCAACTCAACTCAAGTCAACTCATAGAAGCATAAAGAGAATTATTAGAGACTCAATATGTTCTAATCTCAATCTCAACTCAAATCAGAATTATGGAATAGTTTGTTTCATGGAACTTGACCAATCACCTCACACAATCACTTGACTAGGCTCAATCAACTCAACTCAACCAATCACCACAAGGGACTACTCTTTCTCACAAAAACCCTAGTCCAAGCATGTATCAACCAACTCAAATGTTTCCAACAATGCTCAACCACAAATCTCACATAACAATGATACTCATGTTCTTTTCAAGTTCTTTCACAACCAATGGGCTTCAATAACTATGCTTATAAAACAAGGTTTAAACACAACTCTCAAACCAGAAAACCTTGAAGCATTCAACCAACCACTTTCGAAAAGGAAACCACAATCAATCCTTTTCACTCCAATGATATTTCAGAAATCAACCACCATAAACAATCAATAGGAGAATGTGCCCATACCTTTTTGATGCCAAGAAGTTGTCCACAAAATCTGCCACACTAAACACAACTTTCCTTTCCAATCTCAATAAGGGTTAGTGGACTTCAAATAATAATCACAAGATAAGCATAACTCAATTTACACCTTTTTACTCCAACTTAATAAACACATCCACCAAAGTCCTTTTTAATAAAAACCCTTATCAAAAATAATAATCAATAAGGCTCTCAAAAATATTTTATAACAACTCCTTATTTCTCCTAAATCTTAATTTTCAATTTCATGAATATCAAATTAAATCAACAACTCATCCACCTCTGAAATAATAATCACAACCCTTATAAAAATAAAGTTTAATTAAAAACTTTAATTATTCCTTAACCACCTTATAACTCCTATCCTAGGGCATCAACGAAATTAATTAGAGCAAAATGTAATTACCTCCTCAAGGGGATTCGAACCCCCAACTTGCACACACCGTGAGCGCCTTAGCCACGGCTAAGGTTGCCACACGAGCTAGCCACTCATTCGAAAGGAAAAGGCACGACGTGCCTTAAGTCCTTCCTCCCTTCCACGCAAACCAAAAGTGCTTCGAGCGCTTTCCTTCCAATGCCTTCGAATGCAATCAAGGAGATTCGAACCTTGACGTAAAGCGCTGCCACACACCTTAACAAAAAGCCAATTGCCAATGCGCCACTCTACCCACAATGTCTTGGGCTTTCGACCAACCTTGGATTTATTCGTTGTCTCCCTTTTCAAAATGATTTTCGCATGAGCTCTCTTCGGATGCTTAGCCAATGATTAACACGAGCAAGGATTAATTTCAAATGAACCTTAGGATCCCCCTTTATATAGTCTTCTCCTCATTTTTGATGACGTCGATGCATTATTGATTTTCCCTCTTTCTTTAGACGTCGACGCTAACTTTAATTTTAATTTTAAAATTTAAAATTTAAATTTTAAATAATTAAAATTTAAACTAAATATTTAAAATTAAATATCTCCATCATCGGGGCACCTTTTTCGATGAAACGAAAGGCCAACCTAGGTTTTAAGAAAAACCCATTTCAAATATGCCATCCATGGTTTTAAATAAAACCTTTTATTTTGCCTACCTTGGTTTTCACAAAAACCCTGAATTTATCCATGCTTTCCAAAATATCATTTGCCCATCAAAACTCAATGTGATCCATATGACATCAATGATTCATGTGACATCAATGACAACATAAAATAACTCAAATTGCCAACAATATCCCCCTTTGTCATTGATGGCAACACCTCTAAAGCAAAAACCACAATCACTGCAAAAACCATCTCTGAGAATCAAAGTTGCTCCCCCTGACTCAATAATCTCTATGGAGGTTGCTCCCCTAACTCAATGCTCTCTTTGGAGGCTGCTCCCCTAACTCAATGCTCTCCCCTTACTCAAATCTCTCCCCCTTTGACATCAATGGCAAAAGGGACACCTATGGGGCTAAAAGATATGACTCTTAAACTTAGCCCCCTCACCACCTTCTCTCTTGAGGTGATTAATTTTGGGGTGGGAGTACTTTTACTCCCATATCACATTGTTTCTTTCCTCTATCAACTTCCTTCCATGTTTTTCTGATATCCTTCTCTTGATGAATTACTTGATCTTCTTGTCTAGAACCTGTTTGACCTTCTTGCCTTGAACTTGTTTGACCTTCTTGCCTTGAACCTATTTGGAATTGAGTCCTACACCATTTTGCAATATGCCCAAAGTTATTGCAATTAAAACACTTGATATTGTAGCCTTTGGATGGTGCCCATGTCCTGAATTCATTCTTAAAATAATTTCCATATCCATTCCTTTCCTGAACCCTGTATTGTGAAGCTCTATTTTCATGACCATTATGACCATGACTTCTGAATTGTGAAGCTCTAAAACCAAAACCATGTTGCTCATTTCCTTTGCACTGAAAAGCTCTATGACCAATCCTGTTACATGAGAAGCAATGCCCCTAAAAACCATACCTTCTTCCTTTGAGGTTTCTTCTAGAAAAATCAAACTTCTTTGATCCATAGACCCTGCAGTGTATAGCCCTGTGTCCAAATCCATTACAAGAAAAACAATGTCCTTGAAAAGCCCTTTGTTCATGCCTTGGTTCTTCATACCTTTCTTGACCATTATCCTTATGATCATTTTCAACTTGTGCATTGCATCCTTGAACCTTCTTTGTAGTATCTAAATCCTCTTCCTTAGTTTCTTCCTTGCTTTTCTCTTCAAGTATTTCTTTTCCTTTTGAACTTGATTCACCTATCTCAAAACAAGAACCAAACTGAATATTTGGAGCCATAGGAACTTTGGAACTTTCCTCACAAATCTTAGGTGCTTCCTTGCTTTCATATTTTAGAACTTCCTTTCCTTTTGAGTGTGATTCCCCAAACCTAAAATATGAGACCTTTGGTGCTTTGGAATTTTCCTCTTCTTTCTCTTTATTTGTGTCAAGTAGCAAATTGGCACACATCTCTATAGCCTCTGAAATGCAAGTATCCATTTATGCTGCTTCTTTTTCTTTGGAAACCGGTTCTTCCTTTTATTTTTAAAAAAAAAACCCCCCCAAAAAAAAAAAGGCCCTTTGTTTTTTTTTTTTTTCCCCCCCCCCCAAAACCCCCCTTTTTTTTATAATAATCCAAAAAATTACCAAATATCATTTTTAATTTCTTTAAATCTCTAACTCATTTATTCTTCTTCTAACCATCTTTCTTTTCTTGCCTTCAATTTCTCAAAAATAGTGATGCCAAGCTCTTTTGTTTCTTGAAGCTCTTTTTCCAAATCTTGAATGTGTTGATTGAGCATCATATTGACCTTTTCATTTTCATGAACCTTATTTTCAAGCCTCTTGATTTTATTTTCCAATATTTTGATTTTCTTTTCCTTTTTTTGGAATCCTCTTCTTCATCATCATTCTACTAGAATTGTCACTAGAACTGCTACTTTTTTTTCAACAAATAAACTTTCCTTGTTGCAATTGTTGTAGTACGTGCAATCATCATCTATATGCCCAAAATATCCACATATGAAGCATTTTAATATCCTTAGACCTTTCTTGTACCTATTTTCTTGCTCAATGGCTATGGCAAGCTCTTCATGTCTTTCTTCAATAGATATATCCTCTTCTTTAACTTCAATACCTAGGAATAGATGTTCTTGCCTTTCTTCATTTATTCCAAAGAATGTACATTCTTCTTCATCTGACTGGTTTCTATCACTGTAATCTGAACTATCACTTGCATCTACAATGTAGTAAGATTTCTTTGCCTTATGAAAAATTTTCTTCTTCTCATACCTATTTTGCTTGTATCTGTCATCTTTGTCATGCTTATGCTTTCCATATTCTTTTCTTCTTTGACCCTATTTTTCATCATCACTATTTTCTTCATGTGGACACTTGTATGCATAGTGACCAAGATCACCACACTTGTAGCATCTGACTTTCCTTATATCCCTAAAATTCCTTGAGTCCTTATTCCTTTTGATGAAGTTAGCTTCCTCATCATTATCTGAACCTCTATCTATCTCTTGAAACTTTCCCTTTCTCTTTCTCTGAAGCCTTGAATGCAATCTCTTTTATTGGAACCTGATGCTTACTTACCCTCATCTCATAAGTTGTAAGAGTTCCTTGCAATTCTTCCATTGTTAGCTTGTTGATATCCATTGTCTCTTCTATTGCTGAAACCTTAGAATCATATTTCATGGGAAGTGATCTCAAAACCTTTTGAGTAACTTCTGATTCTTTCATCTCAAAACCTAGGCCTCTCATGGTGTTAGTAATCTCATCAACACGAAGTAAAAACTTTGCAATATCTTTAGAATCTTCCATTTTCAATTCCTCAAATATTTTTCTATGAGTTTGTAGTTTTGCCAACTTTACCTTGGAATCTCCTTCATAAGTATTCCACAACTTGGTCCACATCTCATTAGCTGAATTACATACCATGACCTTTGCAAAATCTGTCTCACGAAGCCCACTCAAAATACAATTCATTGCTCTTGCATTGATCTCAACCAATTTCTTGATAGTCTTATCTACCTCGGGATCACCTTCAACCCTATACTCTTTTTCAACCATTTTCCATACCTCATATCCTTGTGATATCAAGTAGTTCTTCATCCTCATGCTCTAGAAAGCATAATTGTTACCATCAAACAATGGAGCCTTATTTGTAGATGATCCATTCTGTGAAGCCATCTGTGTTCTTGTAGAATCTGCCCTCAAGCTGTTAGCCTTTTCGAAGGAACCCACTCTGATACCAATTGAAGAACACAAGCTTATACTGAGAGGGGGGTGAACAGTATAAGACCACTTTTTACTTTCTTTCCAAATCAATATCAATTAATGTCCTTAATTGCAATAACCAAATATAGCAGTGTGCATTAATAACTCAGATAGCAGTAGTAAGCAAGAGCACAAGTCACCACACACAATTGAGACACAAGATTTAACGTGGTTCCCCCAATGTGGGGTACTCCACCAGATAATATCCTTATAATATTTCACATAGAAATAAGGATCCTTATCCAATACAATGATTTCTTTGATCTGCTCAAAGCTAGGCAATAACAAGTTCACACAGAACTTGTCCAAATATGAATAACAAGCTCACACAGAACTTGTCCAAAATTGAATAACAAGTTCACACAGAACTTGTCCAAATCTGAATAACAAGCTCACATAGAACTTGTCCAAAATTGAATAACAAGCTCACACAGAACTTGTCCAAAACTGCTCTAACAAGCTCACCAAGAACTTGTCCAAATATGCTCTAGCAAGCTCACCAAGAACTTGCCCAAATATGCTCCAACAAGCTCACCAAGAACTTGTTCAAATATGCTCTAGCAAGCTCACCAAGAACTTGCCCAAATCTGCTCTAGCAAGCTCACCAAGAACTTGCTCAAATATATCCACAAATACTATCCACAAAGCTATCCACAAAGCTATCCACAAAGCTGTCCCAAAACTATCCACAAAGCTATCCCAAAACTATCCACAAAGCTATCCACAAAGCTATCCCAAAACTTATCCACAAAGGCCTTCTCAAAGGCTCAATCAATCATGCTCAAGTAGCACTCAAATCTCATCCACAAATCTATCAAGGCAAAGCTCAAAGATGAACTCAACAATGAATGGCAATGTACTCTTCAATGGATGACAACAATGATCCACAATGATCTCAACTCAACTCAACTCAAATCAACTCATAGAAGCATAAAGAGAATTGTTAGAGACTCAATATGTTCTAAGCTCAATCTCAACTCAACTCAACTCAAATCAATCTCAACTCAACTCAAGTCAACTCATAGAAGCATAAAGAGAATTGTTAGAGACTCAATATGTTCTAATCTCAATCTCAACTCAAATCAGAATTATGGAATAGTTTATTTCATGGAACTTGACCAATCACCTCACACAATCACTTGACTAGGCTCAATCAACTCAACTCAACCAATCACCACAAGGGACTACTCTTTCTCACAAAAACCCTAGTCCAAGCATGTATCAACCAACTCAAATATTTCCAATAATGCTCAACCACAAATCTCACATAACAATGATACTCATGTTCTTTTCAAGTTCTTTCACAACCAATGGGCTTCAATAACTATGCTTATAAAACAAGGTTTAAACACAACTCTCAAACCAGAAAACCTTGAAGCATTCAACCAACCACTTTCGAAAAGGAAACCACAATCAATCCTTTTCACTCCAATGATATTTCAGAAATCAACCACCATAAACAATCAATAGGAGAATGTGCCCATACCTTTTTGATGCCAAGAAGTTGTCCACAAAATCTGCCACACTAAACACAACTTTCCTTTCCAATCTCAATAAGGGTTAGTGGACTTCAAATAATAATCACAAGATAAGCATAACTCAATTTACACCTTTTTACTCCAACTTAATAAACACATCCACCAAAGTCCTTTTTAATAAAAACCCTTATCAAAAATAATAATCAATAAGGCTCTCAAAAATATTTTATAACAACTCCTTATTTCTCCTAAATCTTAATTTTCAATTTCATGAATATCAAAATAAATCAACAACTCATCCACCTCTGAAATAATAATCACAACCCTTATAAAAATAAAGTTTAATTAAAAACTTTAATTATTCCTTAACCACCTTATAACTCCTATCCTAGGGCATCAACGAAATTAATTAGAGCAAAACGTAATTACCTCCTCAAGGGGATTCGAACCCCCAACTTGCACACACCGCGAGCGCCTTAGCCATGGCTAAGGTTGCCACACGAGCTAGCCGCTCATTCGAAAGGAAAAGGCACGACGTGCCTTAAGTCCTTCCTCCCTTCCATGCAAACCAAAAGTGCTTCGAGCGCTTTCCTTCCAATGCCTTCGAATGCAGTCAAGGAGATTCGAACCTTGACGTAAAGCGCTGCCACACACCTTAACAAAAAGCCAATTGCCAATGCGCCACTCTACCCACAATGTCTTGGGCTTTCGACCAACCTTGGATTTATTCATTGTCTCCCTTTTCAAAATGATTTTCGCACGAGCTCTCTTCGGATGCTTAGCCAATGATTAACACGAGCAAGGATTAATTTCAAATGAACCTTAGGATCCCCATTTATATAGTCTTCTCCTCATTTTCGATGACGTCGATGCATTATTGATTTTCCCTCTTTCTTTAGACGTCGACGCTAACTTTAATTTTAATTTTAAAATTTAAATTTAAATTTTAAATAATTAAAATTTAAACTAAATATTTAAAATTAAATATCTCCATCACCAAGGCACATTTTTCGATGAAACGAAAGGCCAACCTAGGTTTTAAGAAAAACCCATTTCAAATCTGCCATCCATGGTTTTAAATAAAACCTTTTATTTTTCCTACCTTGGTTTTCACAAAAACCCTGAATTTATCCATGCTTTCCAAAATATCATTTGCCCATCAAAACTCAATGTGATCCATATGACATCAATGATTCATGTGACATCAATGACAACATAAAATAACTCAAATTTCCAACAATATCCCCCTTTGTCATTGATGGCAACACCTCTAAAGCAAAAACCACAATCACTGCAAAAACCATCTCTGAGAATCAAAGTTGCTCCCCTGACTCAATAATCTCTATGGAGGCTGCTCCCCTAACTCAATGCTCTCTTTGGAGGCTACTCCCCCTAACTCAATGCTCTCCCCCTTACTCAAATCTCTCCCCTTTGACATCAATGGCAAAAGGGACACCTATGGGGCTAAAAGATATGACTCTTAAACTTAGCCCCCTCACCACCTTCTCTCTTGAGGTGATTAATTTTGGGGTGGGAGTACTTTTACTCCCATATCACATTGTTTCTTTCCTCTATCAACTTCCTTCCATGTTTTTCTGATATCCTTCTCTTGATGAATTACTTGATCTTCTTGTCTAGAACCTGTTTGACCTTCTTGCCTTGAACCTGTTTGACCTTCTTGCCTTGAACCTATTTGGAATTGAGTCCTACACCATTTTGCAATATGCCCAAAGTTATTGCAATTAAAACACTTGATATTGTAGCCTTTGGATGGTGCCCATGTCCTGAATTCATTCTTAAAATAATTTCCATATCCATTCCTTTCCTGAACCCTGTATTGTGAAGCTCTATTTTCATGACCATTATGACCATGACTTCTGAATTGTGAAGCTCTAAAACCAAAACCATGTTGCTCATTTCCTTTGCACTGAAAAGCTCTATGACCAATCCTGTTACATGAGAAGCAATGCCCCTGAAAACCATACCTTCTTCCTTTGAAGTTTCTTCTAGAAAAATCAAACTTCTTTGATCCATAGACCCTGCAATGTATAGCCCTGTGTCCAAATCCATTACAAGAAAAACAATGTCCTTGAAAAGCCCTTTGTTCATGCCTTGGTTCCTCATACCTTTCTTGACCATTATCCTTATGATCATTTTCAACTTGTGCATTGCATCCTTGAACCTTCTTTGTAGCATCTAAATCCTCTTCCTTAGTTTCTTCCTTGCTTTCCTCTTCAAGAATTTCTTTTCCTTTTGAACTTGATTCACCTATCTCAAAACAAGATCCAAACTGAATATTTGGAGCCATAGGAACTTTGGAACTTTCCTCACAAATCTTAGGTGCTTCCTTGCTTTCATATTTTAGAACTTCCTTTCCTTTTGAGTGTGATTCCCCAAACCTAAAATATGAGACCTTTGGTGCTTTGGAATCTTCCTCTTCTTTTCTTTATTTGTGTCAAGTAGCAACTTGGCATCCATCTCTATAGCCTTTGAAACACATGTTTCCTTTTTAGTAAAATATCTTAACAATTTCATCTTTTTTCTTAACTCTTTCCTCTTAATTGCTATATCATATTGATCTTCCTTTTCATAACCTTATTTTAACCTCTTATTTTCTTTTCTCTCTTTTATTTTCCTATTTTAAATCCTCTTCTTCATCATCACTTCACTAATCATTTAAATTCTTCTTCAACAAACAAACTCTGTTCTTTGCCATGCTTTTCATATCATTCATCCTATAAATAAAACCATTGCAATATCCTATAACTATGATCTCATTGACCAACACAAAATACTATCTCTTATTCCACCTTCTATTCCTAGGAATAGATGTTCTTCCTTTCATCATCTTACTTTTTCTTTATCACTATGATCTGAGCTATCACTTGCTTCTACAATGTAGTAAGATTTCTTTACCTTATAAAAAATTTCTTCTTCTCATACTTATTTTGCTTGTATCTATCATCTTTGTCATGCTTATGCTTTCCATATTCTTTTCTTCTTTGACCCTATTTTTCATCATCACCATTTTCTTCATGTGGACACTTGTATGCATAGTGACCAAGATCACCACACTTGTAGCATCTGACTTTCCTTATATCCCTAAAATTCCTTGAGTCCTTATTCCTTTTGATGAAGTTAGCTTCCTCATCATTATCTGAAACTCTATCTATCTCTAAAACTTTCCCTTTCTCTTTCTCTGAAGCCTTGAATGCAATCTCTTTTATTGGAACCTGATGCTTACTTACCCTCATCTCATAAGTTGTGAGAGTACCTTGCAATTCTTCCATTGTTAGCTTGTTGATATCCATTGTCTCTTCTATTGCTGAAACCTTAGAATCATATTTCATGGGAAGTGATCTCAAAACATTTTGAGTAACTTCTGATTCTTTCATCTCAAAACCTAGGCCTCTCATGGTGTTAGTAATCTCATCAACATCGAAGTAAAAACTTTGCAATATCTTCAGAATCTTCCATTTTCAATTCCTCAAATATTTTTCTATGAGTTTGTAGTTTTGCCAACTTTACCTTGGAATCTCCTTCATAAGTATTCCACAACTTGGTCCACATCTCATTAGCTGAATTACATACCATGACCTTTGCAAAATCTGTCTCATGAAGCCCACTCAAAATACAATTCATTGCTCTTGCATTGATCTCAACCAATTTCCTGATAGTCTTATCTACCTCGGGATCACCTTCAACCCTATACTCTTTTTCAACCATTTTCCATACCTCATATCCTTGTGATATCAAGTAGTTCTTCATCCTCATGCTCCAGAAAGCATAATTGTTACCATCAAACAATGGAGCCTTATTTGTAGATGATCCATTCTATGAAGCCATCTGTGTTCTTGTAGAATCTACCCTCAAGTTGTTAGCCTTTTCGAAGGAACCCGCTCTGATACCAATTGAAGAACACAAGCTTATACTGAGAGGGGGTGAACAGTATAAGACCACTTTTTACTTTCTTTCCAAATCAATATCAATTAATGTCCTTAATTGCAATAACCAAATATAGCAGTGTGCATTAATAACTCAGATAGTAGTAGTAAGCAAGAGCACAAGTCACCACACACAATTGAGACACAAGATTTAACGTGGTTCCCCCAATGTGGGGTACTCCACCAGATAATATCCTTATAATATTTCACATAGAAATAAGGATCCTTATCCAATACAATGATTTCTTTGATCTGCTCAAAGCTAGGCAATAACAAGTTCACATAGAACTTGTCCAAATCTGAATAACAAGCTCACATAGAACTTGTCCAAAATTGAATAACAAGTTCACACAGAACTTGTCCAAATCTGAATAACAAGCTCACACAGAACTTGTCCAAAACTATAACAAGCTCACAGAACTTTCCAAACTAATAACAAGCTCACCAGAACTTGTCCAAATTCTCCAACAAGCTCACCAAGAACTTGTCCAAATATGCTCTAGCAAGCTCACCAAGAACTTGCCCAAATATCTCCAACAAGCTCACCAAGAACTTGTTCAAATATCTCTAGCAAGCTCACCAAGAACTTGCCCAAATATCTCTAGCAAGCTCACCAAGAACTTGCTCAAATCTATCCAAAGCTGTCCCAAACTATCCACAAAGCTATCCCAAACTCCACAAAGCTATCCCAAAACTGTCCACAAAGCTATCCCAAACTGTCCAACAAAGTTCCCAAAACTATCCACAAAGGCCTTCTCAAAGGCTCAATCAATCATGCTCAAGTAGCACTCAAATCTCATCCACAAATCTATCAAGGCAAAGCTCAAAGATGAACTCAACAATGAATGGCAATGTACTCTTCAATGGATGACAACAATGATCCACAATGATCTCAACTCAACTCAACTCAAATCAACTCATAGAAGCATAAAGAGAATTGTTAGAGACTCAATATGTTCTAAGCTCAATCTTCAACTCAACTCAACTCATCAATCTCAACTCAACTCAAATCAACTCATAGAAGCATAAAGAGAATTTTTAGAGACTCAATATGTTCTAATCTCAATCTCAACTCAAATCAGAATTATGGAATAGTTTGTTTCATGGAACTTGACCAATCACCTCACACAATCACTTGACTAGGCTCAATCAACTCAACTCAACCAATCACCACAAGGGACTACTCTTTCTCACAAAAACCCTAGTCCAAGCATGTATCAACCAACTCAAATGTTTCCAACAATGCTCAACCACAAATCTCACATAACAATGATACTCATGTTCTTTTCAAGTTCTTTCACAACCAATGGGCTTCAACGACTATGCTTATAAAACAAGGTTTAAACACAACTCTCAAACCAGAAAACCTTGAAGCATTCAACCAACCACTTTCGAAAAGGAAACCACAATCAATCCTTTTCACTCCAATGATATTTCAGAAATCAACCACCATAAACAATCAATAGGAGAATGTGCCCATACCTTTTTGATGCCAAGAAGTTGTCCACAAAATCTGCCACACTAAACACAACTTTCCTTTCCAATCTCAATAAGGGTTAGTGGACTTCAAATAATAATCACAAGATAAGCATAACTCAATTTACACCTTTTTACTCCAACTTAATAAACACATCCACCAAAGTCCTTTTTAATAAAAACCCTTATCAAAAATAATAATCAATAAGGCTCTCAAAAATATTTTATAACAACTCCTTATTTCTCCTAAATCTTAATTTTCAATTTCATGAATATCAAAATAAATCAACAACTCATCCACCTCTGAAATAATAATCACAACCCTTATAAAAATAAAGTTTAATTAAAAACTTTAATTATTCCTTAACCACCTTATAACTCCTATCCTAGGGCATCAACGAAATTAATTAGAGCAAAACGTAATTACCTCCTCAAGGGGATTCGAACCCCCAACTTGCACACACCACGAGCGCCTTAGCCACGGCTAAGGTTGCCACACGAGCTAGCCGCTCGTTCGAAAGGAAAAGGCACGACGTGCCTTAAGTCCTTCCTCCCTTCCATGCAAACCAAAAGTGCTTCGAGCGCTTTCCTTCCAATGCCTTCGAATGCAGTCAAGGAGATTCGAACCTTGACGTAAAGCGCTGCCACACACCTTAACAAAAAGCCAATTGCCAATGCGCCACTCTGCCCACAATGTCTTGGGCTTTCGACCAACCTTGGATTTATTCGTTGTCTCCCTTTTCAAAATGATTTTCGCACGAGCTCTCTTCGGATGCTTAGCCAACGATTAACACGAGCAAGGATTAATTTCAAATGAACCTTAGGATCCCCCTTTATATAGTCTTCTCCTCATTTTCGATGACGTCGGTGCATTATTGATTTTCCCTCTTTCTTTAGACGTCGGCGCTAACTTTAATTTTAATTTTAAAATTTAAATTTAAATTTTAAATAATTAAAATTTAAACTAAATATTTAAAATTAAATATCTCCATCACCGGGGCACCTTTTTCGATGAAACGAAAGGCCAACCTGGGTTTTAAGAAAAACCCATTTCAAATCTGCCATCCATGGTTTTAAATAAAACCTTTTATTTTGCCTGCCTTGGTTTTCACAAAAACCTTGAATTTATCCATGCTTTCCAAAATATCATTTGCCCATCAAAACTCAATGTGATCCATATGACATCAATGATTCATGTGACATCAATGACAACATAAAATAACTCAAATTGCCAATAATCTCCCCCTTTTTCATTGATGGCAACACCTCTAAAGCAAAAACCACAATCACTACAAAAACCATCTCTAAGAATCAAAGTTGCTCCCCTGACTCAATAATCTCTATGGAGGTTGCTCCCCCTAACTCAATGCTCTCTTTGGAGGCTGCTCCCCTAACTCAATGCTCTCCCCCTTACTCAAATCTCTCCCCCTTTGACATCAATGGCAAAAGGGACACCTATGGGGCTAAAAGATATGACTCTTAAGCATAGCCCCCTCACCACCTTCTCTCTTGAGGTGATTAATTTTGGGGTGGGAGTACTTTTACTCCCATATCACATTGTTTCTTTCCTCTATCAACTTCCTTCCATGTTTTTCTGATATCCTTCTCTTGATGAATTACTTGATCTTCTTGTCTAGAACCTGTTTGACCTTCTTGCCTTGAACCTGTTTGACCTTCTTGCCTTGAACCTGTTTGGAATTGAGTCCTACACCATTTTGCAATATGCCCAAAGTTATTGCAATTAAAACACTTGATATTGTAGCCTTTGGATGGTGCCCATGTCCTGAATTCATTCTTAAAATAATTTCCATATCCATTCCTTTCCTGAACCCTGTATTGTGAAGCTCTGTTTTCATGACCATTATGACCATGACTTCTGAATTGTGAAGCTCTAAAACCAAAACCATGTTGCTCATTTCCTTTGCACTGAAAAGCTCTATGACCAATCCTGTTGCATGAGAAGCAATGCCCCTGAAAACCATACCTTCTTCCTTTGAAGTTTCTTCTAGCAAAATCAAACTTCTTTGATCCATGGACCCTGCAGTGTATAGCCCTGTGTCCAAATCCATTACAAGAAAAACAATGTCCTTGAAAAGCCCTTTGTTCATGCCTTGGTTCCTCATACCTTTCTTGACCATTATCCTTATGATCATTTTCAACTTGTGCATTGCATCCTTGAACCTTCTTTGTAGCATCTAAATCCTCTTCCTTAGTTTCTTCCTTGCTTTCCTCTTCAAGAATTTATTTTTCTTTTGAACTTGATTCACCTATCTCAAAACAAGATCCAAACTGAATATTTGGAGCCATAGGAACTTTGGAACTTTCCTCACAAATCTTAGGTGCTTCCTTGCTTTCATATTTTAGAACTTCCTTTCCTTTTGAGTGTGATTCCCCAAACTTGAAATATGAGACCTTTGGTGCTTTGGAATCTTCCTCTTCTTTTTCTTTATTTGTGTCAAGTAGCAACTTGGCATCCATCTCTATAGCCTTTGAAACACATGTTTCCTTCTTAGTTTAATTTTTTTTTTAGTTCTCTATTTTAATATCTTTAAAAAATTATCATTTTAATTCCTTTGAAATCATCTAACTCATTTATTATCCCAAACTTTTTGATCTTCTTCTTCTAATGATTACATATTTCAATTCTCCTTCATATTCTCTGAAAATTCCAACTCTTTTTTTCTTAAGCTCTTTTTCCAAATATTGAATCTTCATTTAGATCATATTGACCTTTTCATTTTCATGAACTCTTATTTTCAAGCCTCTTGAATTTTCTTCTTCTACTTTTCTTATTCCATAGAAAAAACCTCTTCTTCATCATCATTCCACTAAGATCACTAGAAATCTTTATATTTTCAGCAAACAAACTTCCTTTTCAAATTTATATCGATCATCATCTTATCCTTGATGTGTCATCTAACATCTTCAATATCCTTGACCTATTGTACCTAATATCTTCGATCTATCAACTCTTCATGACTATGACCACACATAGCAATATCCTCTTCTTTCACTTTTTATTCCTAGGAATAGATGTTCTTCCTTTTTCACATTTTCATCATATGATTTGTCTTTATCACTATGATCTGAGCTATCACTTGCTTCTACAATGTAGTAAGATTTCTTTGCCTTACAAAAAATTTTCTTCTTCTCATACATGTTTTGCTTGTATCTGTCATCTTTGTCATGCTTATGCTTTCCATCTTCTTTTCTTCTTTGACCCTATTTTTCATCATCACTATTTTCTTCATGTGGACACTTGTATGCATAGTGACCAAGATCACCACACTTGTAGCATCTGACTTTCCTTATATCTCTAAAATTCCTTGAGTCCTTATTCCTTTTGATGAAGTTAGCTTCCTCATCATTATCTAAAACTCTATCTATCTCTGGAACTTTCCCTTTCTATTTCTCTGAAGCCTTGAATGCAATCTCTTTTATTGGAACCTGATGCTTACTTACCCTCATCTCATAAGTTGTGAGAGTTCCTTGCAATTCTTCCATTGTTAGCTTGTTGATATCCATTATCTCTTCTATTGCTGAAACCTTAGAATCATATTTCATGGGAAGTGATCTCAAAACCTTTTGAGTAACTTCTGATTCTTTCATCTCAAAACCTAGGCCTCTCATGGTGTTAGTAATCTCATCAACACGAAGTAAAAACTTTGCAATATCTTCAGAATCTTCCATTTTCAATTCCTCAAATATTTTTCTATGAGTTTGTAGTTTTGCCAACTTTACCTTGGAATCTCCTTCATAAGTATTCCACAACTTGGTCCACATCTCATTAGCTGAATTACATACCATGACCTTTACAAAATCTGTCTCATGAAGCCCACTCAAAATACAATTCATTGCTCTTGCATTGATCTCAACCAATTTCCTGATAGTCTTATCTACCTCGGGATCACCTTCAACCCTATACTCTTTTTCAACCATTTGCCATACCTCATATCCTTGTGATATCAAGTAGTTCTTCATCCTCATGCTCCAGAAAGCATAATTGTTACCATCAAACAATGGAGCCTTATTTGTAGATGATCCATTCTGTGAAGCCATCTGTGTTCTTGTAGAATCTGCCCTCAAGTTGTTAGCTTTTTCAAAGGAACCCGCTCTGATACCAATTGAAGAACACAAGCTTATACTGAGAGGGGGGTGAACAGTATAAGACCACTTTTTACTTTCTTTCCAAATCAATATCAATTAATGTCCTTAATTGCAATAACCAAATATAGCAGTGTGCATTAATAACTCAGATAGAAGTAGTAAGCAAGAGCACAAGTCACCACACATAATTGAGACACAATATTTAATGTGGTTCCCCCAATGTGGGGTACTCCACCAGATAATATCCTTATAATATTTCACATAGAAATAAGGATCCTTATCCAATACAATGATTTATGGTGAGCAAAAATTCATGTCCCGAAAAACATTCATTTCTCTTCCATAAATTATCAATCCGGTAAGTCCGTAAACTTATGAGTGTCATGCACAGTATATGCCTACAGTGTTGGGGAATAAATCTGATTGTACCTTATTTAGTTTGGTGGGGGATGTTTGTGCATTTCAATTTCAGCCAAACTAAATAAACTAAGTGCGGAGAATTTAAATAAATAAAATACAATGCTGGAAATAAAATGCTGAAAATAAAAACACACACCTAAATTAAATAAAGCAAGAACTAAAGCAATAAACTAATCTACAAAAAATAAAGAACAAAAATAAATAGGGGAGGACTACTGCAGGGAGTGGGCCCAAGCTCCCACAGATAGTCCACCCAGCTAGCTACGTAGAGCTTGCTCAGATAAGAGGAATTGCACTCTTAATAAATTTGACAAGAAATAAAATAGAATAATTTCTCCATAAAATTTCCTTCCTTCTCTCAGGGAAGACCTGTGCATTTATACAATGCACAACCTTCCTCTATTACAAATTTAGGCAAGTCTATTTCAGACTTGCAGTTACAATAGATATGCAATGAATATTGCATCCATTCAATTATAACAACCATATATTAATTAAAATAGTCACACACTAATTTTCCCCTCTTGCAGGATAAATCAGGCGTGTTTTGTTTTATCATAACAGAATATGTCTGGCAGAAAATAATGGATGCGTTATTCTATTTTAATAATATTGCATAAAATAGAATATCTCCCACATTGATCGCTGGAAAAATCGTTGCTCTTGGTTCATCCGTGAGCGTGAAAGAATAATGCTCACGTTACAAAGGTATCCAACCAATCAAATAATAGAAGTGTTCATTCTATTTTAATAATAGTAAATAAAATAAAATATCTCCTTTTTGTCTTCACGTGCAACCTCCTCCTTAGCCCATTGGTCAACCGGTCAAAGCTGGCTTGGTCAATCTTGCAAAGTATGGAGGCGTGGAGGCGCCTTCTTCATGAGGAAGGCGCCTACTTTTGTTGGGCGCCTTCCTTATAAGGAAGGCGCCTACTCCTATTGGGCGCCTTCCTTGAGGAGGAAGGCGCCTACTTTTCTGGTGCCTTCCTTGAAGAGGAAGCCCCTCTCCTTCCCTTCCTTGAAGAGGAAGGCGCCTACTTCTACTGGGCGCCTTCCTTGAAGAGGAAGGCGCCTACTTCTATTGGGCACCTTCCTTGAAGAGGAAGGCACCTGCTCTCATGCCTTAGTCTCTAAAAGTAGAAGTATGCTAGGTCCAAGTGGATGTAGACTGGAAAACACCATATTAGTAGCAAAACCTGCATTTATACACAATTCCCACTAAAAACACCAATCAAGCATAATACCGGATTTTCTATCAATTATATGCATAAGTTATATAAAAATGCATCTCACATGCTAATTAAACCAGTAATGATGCCCCTTAATAGTGTATAAAAATGTACATTTTTGGGACTCATCATCCCCCCATGCCTAACATGTGCCACGCCCTCGTGGCACCAAAAGCTGAAGTTATACCTCTCGTAGGATGACCATTTTTTTTTAAATGGCCTTCAGTAGTTCTATTTTTTCTTTGTTGGCCCTATTATTGAGCACTGCTGTGTTTTTCTTCCATTGACTACTGTGTTTTTTTTTCATTGAGTGTTGCTACAACATTGCACGCAGATTTAGAATTTTCTTTTGCTCGTCCGTTTATGCAAGTCAAAGCAGATTGCAAATCCACTATATATTTTTTTCTTCTTTAAATTAGCAGATTGCAATCCGCTCACATTCCTTTGTAATTTGTTGCGGATTGCTATTCCGCAGCACAATAGCACCATAAGTGACGTCAGCCACTCTTTTTCTCTGGATTGTGGATTCGGGCCTCCTCTTGTCTTGAACTCAGTGGAAATCAGTCCGCACTGCTCCCTTTATTAAATATCCCGGATTGTGACTCCGTTGTTCCACCAATCAATTCACCGTCCGAATATTTTCACGATGCACAAATGAAACAAGGTCAACTCTATTCACGTGAATGCCATAGCTTTTTCTATTTTTTTTTCCATTTCGAGGTAATAATATTTTTCATCCGAGGCATGTCATACGTTGGAACTTCGATGGGAGATTTTGATAAGAAGAATTTAAGGGAGCATCTACTGATGTTTAGCATGGAGATTATTTTTAATATAACCGTACACATAATTAACAAAAAAAAATCAGTATATATACCTAGGTGAATTTCGTAGAACCTGGTGTATATGATGCACGTGATGTGAGACGTCTTCATGTTGGTGCTCCTGGAGATTTTATTTCTTTATTTATTTATTTTTTATCTGGCTGCCTTCTTCCTCCACACCATTAATCATTGTTGTTCTTCCTTCTTCTATCGGTGTGGATTTAACAACTTCAACATCGCAACCATAATTTACCATTTTTTTATTCTTCCCCGCTTAAATTGGTGATGCCCTTATCGCCAGCAATAGGTCCCTCTACGCAACAGGTCTGCAGCCCTCCAAACATCAGGTCCCACACTAAACAATAGGTACCCCCATCCAAGGGAGAAGAAAATTGCTTATTGGTGCCTTCCTCCAGGTGGAAAAAGGCACTATTGTATTGGACTGATTGTAGGCACTCTCTTCCTGGTGGGAAGTAAGTGCCTTTTCTGCTTTACCGCACTCCTAATTGTAGGGCACAAAATGTCACATCTGTTAGGCCTAGTTTAAGTCGGCTCCACCTACAGATCATGCTCATGGTTGTGTCCTACGAAACTACACACACAAAAACTGGAAAACAGGAATCATGCCTGTGCCTGAGGCCCTAGCTCTTAGGATACCTTCAGATTGCATTCAGAGGGATGATTACCTGCACACACGAAAGTAGGAAAATAGGAGTCATGACTCCGTACCTATTAGGCCCTGGCTCTCAGGATGCCTGCAGCTTGCATTCGGTTCATGATTTCCTGCAAAGCAATAAGAAAGCAATTTTTATGCTAAGCAAGACATGTTCTATGCTTTATTTTTTAATTTTTTTTTTATCAAGGCACCTCTACTGTATGCCATCAAGGCGCCTCATCACTTATTCCTCTTTTTTTTTTTCCCTTGTGCCATCGAACCACCCAGGTGTGGGAAATGGATCAAGGCACCCTAGATGTCAAGGCGCCTGCTTGCTATGGAAGGCACCTTCAATGTATGGCACCTTCTTCATGCGAAAGGCACCTTCTTGATGATCAAGGCGTCTTTCACTTTATTTTTTTTTTTTTTCTCTTTTTTTTCATGTATCCTCCCTTTTTATTTTATTTTTCTTTTTTTTTCTTTTTTTTCTTTTCTTTCTCTTTTTTTCTTCTTTTTTTTAACGAATGATTGAACATTCGTCCAAGCTACTGGTATGGTATGGGGTCTCCCCCATGCCGATGTTTGATCCACTCTCACAAATGTGAGGCGATTGTTAATGGAGCTCGTTGACCGTTACTCGAACATTGTCTCGACACTCTACTCTTGCACGTGGTGTAGCATCTTTGACTTTGTTTATCATCCAGGCTGTAACAGTCACGCACCTTGCAACAAAATTTTCCCCCAAATTCCACAACCACCTTGGGCTAGAAGCCTTTCGCTTGATCAAGGTTACTTAGCCTGCCTTCAAGTGCCAATGTTTCCAAGGTAAAACTCTGCTAGCTTTCACCTGCTAGATTGGATGCTACACGATCAGGTACACGAGATAGTTCATATAGTGCTATTACGAACTCCACGTATGAATCTCAATTCATGAGATCTTCACAGACACCTCCTTATTTGTCTACATCGCACTTCATGATGTCCTGCAAAACATAAAAGAAAAATCTAAACTAAAGGCATTAAAATAAAATTCTAACTAATTTTTTTTTTTCATTATATATATATTTTTTATCTTCTGATTACTTCTAGGCTCCTCCCTTGCTTTATTTAGTGATCGGTTGGAGATTTCTCATTTCCCTTCTAGACCAACTTGGTCCTAGGGAAAGAGGATACTTTCTTCCAACAAGTAACAAAAATAAAGCTTCTATTTTTCTCTCCCCTGCTTTATTTAGCTACCGGTTGGAGATTTCTCATTTCCCTTATGGACCAAGCTGGTCCTCGGGAAAGAGGATACTCTCTTCCAACAAGTAGCAAAATAAAACTCTATTTTTTTTATCTGCTCTTAACTTGGAGCCTTTTTCAATAGAAGATATATTTTTCTCTTTTTCATGAACACTGTAAATAGTGTTCATTGTGTTGTTGGTGGCAATAATGAAGGTGGGGTCTCCCCCATGCCTACATCTGAACTAGTCTTCTAAAAAATCATCAATTTCATTATCAACTAGTTTGATGTGTTGTAGCATGAGAAGAGCAATTTCCCCCTTTGACCTCAAAACCAAATTTTTTCAACATAATGGCAAAATGTGCAGGCTGGAAAATGACTATCTGTGGGTTGGCAACTTGGAGAAAACATGGCATAGCAGTATTTAAAAAACACATGCTAGTTTCTGATTCACCAGGTCGCCTTAAGCGCAAGTGAAGAGCATACTTCATAACAAGATGTTCTTTAAAAATTTTGCTCTATCATTTTTCCTGCTATTAATTTCATCATTAAAAAACATTTACCAATACGTTGCAAAAAGTTCAAGCCTATAAAATTTTATCATTTAAAACTAAGCTTCTAGAGGCATAATTTTCCAATGGTTTCTATATAAAAACACATCCCTAAAAATTTTCAACTATCAGACCTGGGTTGTGCTATTTCGTTGATTTATTGAAACCATTGAAAATATGATGGAAATCCTTCAATGCCAGATTTTTCTAAATTTTTCAACAACACATTTTATTCCTACTTCTACACTTAATTTGGTACATCAGGTTCATTCCCACGTTTACCTGAGAAGCTAGAAAATGCAAATAGTTGCCTATGGGATTTGGCTCTGACTGTGCCGACAACTATTTTTGGCCTTATAAAAAGGCCCTTGGTGGACTCACACTTCTCAGGTAAAATATCTACAGGTAATTTTAAATAGGCTTTTTATCTGACCTGTAAATCCTAACACTACAGTTTTGACACTCCCCGACAATGGCGCCAAAATGGTGAGCAGAAATTCATGTCCCAAAAAACATTCATTTCTCTTCCATAAATTATCAATCCGGTAAGTCCGTAAACTTATGAGTGTCATGCACAGTATATGCCTGCAGTGTTGGGGAATGAATCTGATTGTACCTTATTTAGTTTGGTGGGGGATGTTTGTGCATTTCAATTTCAGCCAAACTAAATAAACTAAGTGCGAAGAATTTAAATAAATAAAATACAATGCTGAAAATAAAATGCTGAAAATAAAAACACACACCTAAATTAAATAAAGCAAGAACTAAAGCAATAAACTAATCTACAAAAAATAAAGAACAAAAATAAATAGGGGAGGACTACTGCAGGGAGTGGGCCCAAGCTCCCGCAGATAGTCCGCCCAGCTAGCTGCGTAGAGCTTGCTCAGATAAGAGGAATTGCACTCTTAATAAATTTGACAAGAAATAAAATAGAATAATTTCTCCATAAAATTTTCCTCCTTCTCTCAGGGAAGACCTGTGCATTTATACAATGCACAACCTTCCTCTGTTACAAATTTAGGCAAGTCTATTTCAGACTTGCAGTTACAATAGATATGCAATGAATATTGCATCCATTCAATTATAACAACCATATATTAATTAAAATAGTCACACACTAATTTTCCCCTCTTGCAGGATAAATCAGGCGTGTTCTATTTTATCATAACAGAATATGTCTGGCAGAAAATAATGGATGCGTTATTCTATTTTAATAATATTGCATAAAATAGAATATCTCCCACATTGATCGTTGGAAAAATCATTGCTCTTGGTTCATCCATGAGCGTGAAAGAATAATGCTCACGTTACAAAGGTATCCAACCAATCAAATAATAGAAGTGTTCATTCTATTTTAATAATAGTAAATAAAATAAAATATCTCCTTTTTGTCTTCACGTGCAACCTCCTCCTTAGCCCATTGGTCAACCGGTCAAAGTTGGCTTGGTCAATCTTGCAAAGTATGGAGGCGTGGAGGCGCCTTCTTCATGAGGAAGGCACCTACTTTTGTTGGGTGCCTTCCTTATAAGGAAGGCGCCTACTCCTGCTGGGCGCCTTCCTTGAAGAGGAAGGTGCCTACTTCTGGGCGCCTTCCTTGAGGAGGAAGGCGCCTACTTCTATTGGGCGCCTTCCTTGAAGAGGAAGGCGCCTACTTCTGTTGGGCGCCTTCCTTGAAGAGGAAGGCGCCTACTTCTATTGGGCACCTTCCTTGAAGAGGAAGGCACCTGCTCTCATGCCTTAGTCTCTGAAAGCAGAAGTATGCCAGGTCCAAGTGGATGTAGACTGGAAAACACCATATTAGTAGCAAAACCTGCATTTATACACAATTCCCACTAAAAACACCAATCAAGCATAATACCGGATTTTCTATCAATTATATGCATAAGTTATATAAAAATGCATCTCACATGCTAATTAAACCAGTAATGATGCCCCTTAATAGTGTATAAAAATGTACATTTTTGGGACTCATCAATTTCTTTGATCTACTCAAAGCTAGGCAATAACAAGTTCGCATGAAACTTTTCCAAATCTGAATAACAAGCTCACACATAACTTGTCCAAATTCAATAACAATTTCACACAGATCTTGTCCAAATCTGAATAACAAGCTCACACAGAACTTATCCAAAAAAAAATAACAAGCTCACACAGAACTTGTTCAAAATTGAATAAAAATCTCACATAGAACTTATCCAAATCTGCTCCAAAAAGCTCACCAAGAACTTGTCCAAATATGCTCTAGCAAGCTCACCAAGAACTTGCCTAAAATTTGCTCCAACAAGCTCACAAAGAACTTGTTCAAATATGCTCTAGCAAGCTCACCAAGAACTTGCCCAAATATGCTCTAGCAAGCTCACAAAGAACTTGCTCAAATATTTCCACAAAACTATCCCAAAACTGTCCACAAAGTTGTCCCAAAACTATCCACAAAGGCTTTCCCAAAATTGTCCACAAAGTTGTCCCAAAACTATCCACAAAGGCTGTCCCAAAACTATCCACAAAGGCCTTCTCAAAGGCTCAATCAATCATGCTCAAGTAGCACTAAAATATCATCCACAAATCTATCAAGGCAAAGCTCAAAGATGAACTCAACAATGAATGACAATGTACTCTTCAATGGATGACAACAATGATCCACAATGATCTCAACTCAACTCAAATCAAATCAACTCATAGAAGCATAAAGAGAATTGTTAGAGACTCAATATGTTCTAAGCTCAATCTTCAACTCAACTCAACTCAAATCAATCTCAACTCAACTCAAGTCAACTCATAGAAGCATAAAGAGAATTGTTAGAGACTCAATATGTTCTAATCTCACTCTCAACTCAACTCAACTCAAATCAATCTCAACTCAACTCAAGTCAACTCATAGAAGCATAAAGATAATTGTTAGAGACTCAATATGTTCTAATCTCACTCTCAACTCAAATCAAAATTATGGAATAGTTTGTTTCATGGAACTTGACCAATAACCTCACACAATCACTTGACTAGGCTCAATCAACTCAACTCAATAAATCACCACAAGGGACTACTCTTTCTCACAAACACCCTAGTCCAAGCATGTATCAACCAACTCAAATGTTTCCAACAATGCTCAACCACAAATCTCACATAACAATAATGCTCATATTATTTTCCAGTTCTTTCACAACCAATGAGCTTCAATGACTATGCTTATAAAACATGGTTTAAACACAAATCTCAAATAAGAAAACCTTGAAGAATTCAACCAACCACTTTCAAAAAGGAAACCACAATCAATCCTTTTAACTCCAATGATATTTCAGAAATCAACCACCATAAAAAATCAATAGGATAATGTGCCCATACTTTTTTGATGCCAAGAAGTTATCCACAAAATTTGCCACACTAAACACAACTTTCCTTCTCAATAAGGGTTAGTGGATTTCAAATAATAATCACAAGATAAGCATAACTAAATTTACACCTTTTTACTCCAACTTAATAAACACATCCACCAAAGTCCTTTTTAATAAAAACCCTTATAAAAAATAATAATCAACAAGGATCTCAAAAATATTTTATAACAAATCCTTATTTCTCCTAAATCTTAATTTTTCAATTTCATGAATATAAAATTAAATCAACAACTCATCCACCTCTGAAATAATAATCACAACACTTATAAAAATAAAGTTTAATTAAAAAATTTAATCATTACTTAACCACCTTATAACTCCTATTCTAGGGCATCAATGAAATTAATTTGAGCAAAACGTAATTACCTCCTCAAGGGGATACAAACCCCTAACTTGCACACACCGCGAGCACCTTAGCTGCAGCTAAGGTTGCCACACGAGCTAGCATCTCGTTCAAAAGGAAAAGGCACGATGTGCCTTAATTCCTTTCTCCCTTCCATGCAAACCAAAAGTGCTTCGAGCGCTTTCCTTCCATTACCTTCGAATGCAATCAAGGAGATTCGAACCTTGACGTAAAGCACTGCCACACACTTTAACAAAAATCCAATTGCCAATGCGCCACTCCACCCACAATGTCTTGGGCTTTCGACCAACCTTGGATTTATTCGCTGTCTCCCTTTTAAAAATGATTTTCGCATGAGCTCTCTTCGAATGCTTAGTCAATGATTAACACGAGCAAAGATTAATTTCAAACGAACCTTAGGATCCCCCTTTATATAGTCTTCTCATTTTTTATGACGTCGGCACATTATTGATTTTCCCTATTTCTTTAGATGTTGGCGCTAACTTTAATTTTAATTTTAAAATTAAAATTTAAATTTTAAATAATTAAAATTTAAACTAAATATTTAAAATTAAATATCTCCATCATCGGGGCACATTTTTCAATGAAACGAAAGGCCAACCTAGGTTTTAAGAAAAACCCATTTCAAATCTGCCATCTATAGTTTTAAATAAAACCTTTTATTTTTCCTGCCTTGGTTTTCACAAAAACCTTGATTTTATCCATGCCTTCCAAAATATCATTTGCCCATCGAAACTCAATATGATCCATATGACATCAATGATTCATGTGACATCAATGACAACATAAAATAACTCAAGTTGCAAAAAATCTCCCCCTTTGTCATTGATGGTAACACCTCTAAAGCAAAAACCATAATCACTGCAAAAACCATCTCTGAGAATCAAAGCTACTCCCCCTGACTCAATAATCTCTATGGAGGTTGCTCCCCCTAACTCAATGCTCTCCCCCTTACTCAAATCTCTCCCTCTTTGACATCAATGACAAAAGGGACACCTATGGGGCTAAAAGATATGACTCTTAAGCATAGCCCCATCATCACCTTCTCTTTTGAGGTGATTAATTTTAGGGTGGGAGTACTTTTACTCCCATCTCACATTGTTTATTTCCTCTATCAACTTCCTTCCATGTTTTTTTGATATCCTTATCTTGATGAATTACTTGATCTTCTTGTCTAGAACATGTTTGACCTTCTTGCCTTGAACTTGTTTGACCTTCTTGCCTTGAACCTATTTGGAATTGAGTCCTACACCATTTTGCAATATGCCCAAAGTTATTGCAATTAAAACACTTGATATTGTAGCATTTGGATGGTTCCCATGTCCTGAATTCATTCTTAAAATAATTTCCATATCCATTCCTTTCTTGAATCCTGTATTGTGAAGCTCTGTTTTCATGACCATTATGACCATGAATTCTGAATTGTGAAGCTCTAAAACCAAAACCATGTTGCTCATTTCTTTTGCACTGAAAAGCTCTATTACCAATCTTGTTACATGAGAAGCAATGCCCCTAAAAACTATACCTTCTTCCTTTGAGGTTTATTCTAGAAAAATCAAACTTCTTTGATCCACAGACCTTGTAGTGTATAGCCTTATGTCCGAATCCATTACAGGAAAAACAATGTCCTTGAAAAGTCCTTTTTTCATGCCTTGGTTCTTCATACCTTTCTTGACCATAATCTTTATGATCATTTTCAACTTGTGCATTGCATCCTTGAACCTTATTTGTAGTATCTAAATCTTCTTCCTTAGTTTCTTCCTTAATTTTCTCTTCAAGTATTTCTTTTCCTTTTGAACTTGATTCACCTATCTTAAAAAAAGAACCAAACTGAATATTTGGAGCCATAGGAACTTTGGAACTTTCCTCACAAATATTAGGTGCTTCCTTGCTTTCATATTTTAGAACTTCCTTTCCTTTTGAGTGTGATTCCCCAAACCTGAAATATGAGACCTTTGGTGCTTTGGAATTTTCCTCTTCTTTCTCTTTATTTGTGTCTAGTAGAAAATTGGCACACATCTCTATAGCCTCTAAAATACAAGTATCCATTTCTACTGCTTCGTTTTCTTTGGAAACTAGTTCTTCCTTATAATTTTTTGAAACAAAACCTCCTGATACAAATATAGGTCCTTGTGTACTTATTTTTTATTTCCCTTCTTCATAACCTAGCTCTGTTTTTATAAATGGATCTCATTGTCAATCCAGAAACTTATCTAGAGTTTTTGAATTTCTTTGAAATCATGCTAACTCATTTATGTAGGTCCCAAAATTTTTTTGATCTTCTTCTTCTAATTGATTACATCTTTCTTTTCTTGCCTTCAATTTCTCAGAAATAGTGACGCCAAGGTTTTTTTTTCTTGAAGCTCTTTTTCTAAATCTTGAATGTGTTGATTGAACATCATATTGACCTTTTCCTTTTCATGAACCTTATTTTCAAGCCTCTTGATTTTCTTTTCATATTTTTATTTTATTTTCCTATTTTGTGGAATCCTCTTCTTCATCATCATTGCTGCTAGAATTGTCACTAGAACTGCTACTTTCCTAGTTTGATGTAGGGGTCTATCTTTCGAAGGG
>JAQPPZ010010608.1:0-34273 GCA_028583015.1 Wollemia nobilis
TGGCAAACATCCATTCACACGATATACTGTCGACCTATTCCCAGCAGCCGTGAAGAGCATTTTATATGCTATTTTTTGAGCTTCGTCATTCTTTGGAGGAGATTTTACTTTAAACAAATCTGCGTATGAGCTGCTACTCCCTGGAAAAGGAGCCGGAGAAGTCCCCATTGGACCCTCCTGGGGCACCAATCTAGCCTTTAGATCCACCGTACCCCAAAAGCACTTTTACAATCCAGCTGATGCCCTAGATTTTTTGAAGTTCCAGAAACCCTAGTTCAGAGGAAAAAATCACCCAATTTTCTTCATTCTATTAAATATATTACTAAAGGATTTAATATTTCATATATGCATTTTCCCTTTAGGTATCACAATATTTGAACTAAACTTATGTATAGAGGATCTTTCAAATTTTGTTTAAACTCATCATAAACATTTGGAAGAAGTTTGGGTCCTATAGTGTTGGATTTCATAATAGTTTGCTAGAACAAAAAAAGCAACACATCAATTCAAATCATAAAGCAAAAGGTCAGAGAATAAAGCAAATATTGATTAATAAATAAAAGATAAAGAATACCATTAGGAATCCATATGTAAATAATCAAGATAAGGTCACATTGGTACAATGAATCGGGTGGATGAGGGATATTTGCACCTAATCTTCAATAATAATTACAAGTTACTAAACCCTTGTCTATAACACATTAGGCATAAAGGACTAGTGAAGGTTAAACACATCATAAGTGATAGCTTACACATTTACACTTGATTAGAGCATGCAATGTTGTCCTTTGTCAATAAAGTCAGATTACACATTTGCAACAAGCCTATAATATAAATTGAGGGGCTAAAAATATAAGACAATAAATGATAATAACATCTCTCCCTTGATGAAATCTCTAATAAAACCATTCACTCCAACCATCTAAATATTCCTCATAATCTAGAAGACTATATTTTATCTTCTTAAACTTTATCTCAATATTTTATATCCTTACCAAACAATTATTTGTAGGTTGGCCTTCTATTTTATAGTATCCTATTGTAGCTGCTCCACAAATAGCCCCAAATTTTGGGGACCCACCTTTTTCATTTGGATTTTTGGAAGTTATGATTCGCTTTGAGTTTCACTTTCATTGCCTCCAGGGTTTGATTGTAAGTTTGTGTGGTCATGAATGTCCTCATCGTGTTTATTTCATAGAGTTTTATGTGGTTGTTTGAATACAGATTTTATTTGATGATATTTCACTAGGTTTTTAAGGTGTCCATAGGATAATTAAATTGATGTTCATTGCATCATTATTTCATGACGGGTAGGCTTTGATGTCTATGATAATGTTTTTTTTTTTTTAATTTACATGGTGGAATCGGTAGCCGCCACGAATCCGGGCAGTCTAGCCACCATAGTATTCTGCGTTGTCCACCCCAGAAGCCGCCACATAGATCTTCGCGTAGTCCGCCCCTATAACCACCATGCCACAATCATTTTAAACCTTTTACGCCGCTGAAAGCACCAGGAAAGGGACAAGCGTTCAGTCCGACGAGGCCCGAGATTTGAACCTTGGACCTTCGCCCCCTTATGGGGTTTGGATGAACCAATTGGTCTACACCTCGGACCTAGTCTATGATAATGTTATAAAGCCAAACTCTTCATTATAATGGACACTTGATTGATATTAATAAAATCAAAATAAAAAATAAAATAAAACTTAAAAATAATAATAATAATAATAATAATTAAATAAAATAATATTCATATATATTCACATATATAAGATGTTATTAATAAAGTAAAGAAATATAATAAAAAATAATAATAAAAAAAAACATAATAATATTTATATATATTAATAATTAACATTAATTTTAATATTAATATTATTAAAAACAACATTGACTAAACATATTTTAAAAGGTTTGTAAAATTTAATTGAATATCCCATCTAACTCATGTTGTGATCATGTGCAGGCTAAACGAAGATCATGGAGACACCATGCTTGGAAGGTGTTCGGGGATCTACAATGCGGAAGGGGCCCACATGGAGACGTTAACCAGGATGACAGGGCAACGCGCACCGATGAGGTAGACCCGAGAAATAGGAAATAGCAGACTCGGGCATTACGCAATATCAGTATTTTGAATCGGCAAGATAGATATACTTCGGTATGGATTGTGCGACGATAATGTCGATCTCGATGCACAGATGAGAGCTTCGAAGGCAGACTTTGGACTTATGGGGACGCGCAAGCGATTGCATATGCTATTTTTTTGGTGACATAAACATTATAGTAGACATGATAACGAATAAGTATCTAGGGCGACGAGCGTAGAATGCAGGTTCGAAAGGCAACATCATCGCCATGAATTGAGTCAAAGGAAAGTGATAGTCGTATTATGGTGGTAGGGTTGTACACAGGGGGACTACATGATAAACCAAAGGATGTGCCAGTGATCCGATAAGTTATTAAATGGAGGTCTTGATGATCAACATAGGAAAGGAGTGATGCAAGATTAAAGTCCCGAGAACAGTAGTGCACAGTAGAGGAGATGACGTGGTTTCATGGTACACATGTTTTGGGAGGTCAAAAATAAGTTTGATAGCATGCATGGACGTATAAGTTAACGGAGTGCATTTATGAGCAGTTTCAAACAAAGGTGATTGCAAACAACGGTAGATTCGACGGGATGACAGTATTAGTCATTGAATGCATTCTGCCCGAAGAGCTCTTAAAGTGGGATGAAACCCCAACACAGAAGTTTGGCAGAAGGCACCGGTGCATCATTGACTCAATGATTATGCCTAACAGTTATTTAGAGTATTTTATTTGTTGAGAGTATCGTCTAAAAAGAAGCATGTTCACGTTTTCGAGAAATTCGAGATAGATTGTTAAAGGCTACTCATAGGTTACGAAAGTGCATGTGGAGCAACCTTAAATCGCGTCGGCACAGATATAGTGGGGATTGAGTAATATTTATAGGATGATGCCTACATAGCGAGTATGAGACGGTGTAGTTGAACAGTGAGCTAGACTTGGATGACTTACGAAGGTATGTATGGTAGATCTAATAGATGTGATATGGGACTGGTGTAACATATTGTAAATAGATTGACCCAACAGTTCTAAAATAAAGCAATGAGATATTGTTTTAATCGGCAGAATGGACCAGAGAGTGCATTCCCAAAAAGATGAAGGTATAATATGAAATGAAGCAGGGCTTGGGCATGCAGTAATGGTAGGCTAATTACGCCATGTGCGCACTGAGAGTATGACGAATCGAGAGCAGATGGGAATCGCATGCAAGGTGAGTGCTGAGAGACGAGCAAAAGGTACAATGGCTACAAAAGTGGAAAACCTAGTTTAGAAGGAGCCAATACTGTCGGTTGACGAGCGTATTCAGTGCCATCGAGCTAGAGGATGAGCAAATTTCATCGAACCTATGCAGATCATTTAAAGAAAAAGGTATGGTAGTGTTTACTCCAACGATACAATGAGAATCGTAGGGGATGGCTTCAGAGGCAAGTTCGAGCTTATAAAGTGAGGCAGTTGTGGTGACGTTTGGGCTATAGTAACAGTGGTATTTCAGTGATGATGCACCCGATACATGGTGCATCACCAGAAAATGGCACTAGGTGGTTTTTACTAGACGGACGGCGCAGGATAAAGTGAGGATGCCAAGTGAAATAAATACTAGGCCCATAATGACGTCGTAAATATCATGTGGAAGTGTCACCGACAAGAAAGAAGAACTTTTAGGTGCAGGGAATATGGGTATGTTGGTCAACGAAGTCTCAGGAATACCAGCATCCAAAATGGAAAATTGATTCCATTTTACAATTAAGTGTGCCACATGTCTAACAAAGGGTATTATATTATGGGTAATAAGGCCCTACGATTAATATTCATTTCTTCATCATAGGAAGCCAATGAAATGTGCCATTTGGCATCACTTAATAAAACGTTATTCAAATGAATAAAAGGGGAAACATAATGGAATGAAGCCATTCGAGATTTGGAGGAGAATCATTGAAAACCAAAAGGAGAGAAATGAAACGAACAGGTGTTTGGACAACGAAAGGGAAGTCTATGAAATTTCAAATATGCCATCGAAAAAGGGAAGAAGGGCTAGACCTTTTAGGAGGCCACATGCTGTGGAAAGTGATGTAAAAACAAAGATGTTTTTTAATACAAAATAGGCTAGAAATTTACATTAAATATGCAAGAAAGGAGGAGCTTTATTTTGCATGCCTGTTATATTGCTTATTTTTCCTCTTTTCATGTTTAGGCTTATAGAGGGTATTGAATGCATTTTTTAATAGTTTCACTATTGAAGTTTTAAAGCATGAAATTTATTTCATTTTTCCCTTAGAAGTTCGCATCTAGATTATTTAGAGTTGTGCAAATGCAGATTCGGTAAACTAGGTTGCATGCAAGATTTTCTCACATCTTTGGTTTTACAGAAATTGGGTGGCAAAATACTGGCAATATTTTGAATGTTTATGTTTCGATTTGCTATAATGTTTTCTAGATTTTATTTTTATATTTCTAAATTTTATTTTGCAGATTTTTATTTTTATTTTCAGAGATTAAAATAAAAATAAAAACAATAAAATAACAAAAATAATTACGTGAGTGTGAAGTATGATATACAATATTGTATACACAATAGATTCGGGCTCATTCCAAAGTCATTTCAATTTTATAAATATTTTTGAAAACTGTTGTTTTTAAGGGGTTTTATAATTTCAAAAAAAATATTTTTTTACATTTTTGAGGTAAATCAAATTTTTACATTTTCTATTTTCATTCATAAGCATGAGATGACCTTTCTTTCATGAAAATTTCAATTTCATTGAAAGGGGGTTAATTTTGTGGCATTTAATAAGCTATCATTTTTGGAGCAATAAATGCACCTTTCTTCATGAAAATTTTGATTTCATTGAAGAGAGGTAATTTACCATTACATCAAAGGTCTTGGTTTTAAAGAACGAAATCATTTATTCTTAATAAAAATTAATTTCATTAAAGAGGGATAATTTATCATGACATTATGAGGTTATTATTTTCAAGCAATAAATTGGTATTTATTTATGAAAATTAATTTCATCAAAGAGGAACAATTTATCAATTACATTAAAGGATTTATTCATCTTCATGATAAGGAGCTGCATTTAATGAGCCTATTCATAATTTCATATTCATATTCATAGATAGATTTGAATCTTTCTTTTCATGTTTAAAGTAGGATTTAATGAAAGATAAAACTTGATTAAAATCGACTTAATAAAGAAAGATAAAATCTACCTTAAAACATTTCAATATAAAAGAAATTAAAGCACTATTTCGTGGTCATACGAGGGCCAATTTACATTTGCTTTTTGTTAAGTTTTATGAACAACCATTAACATAGCAAGGTGAAATGAACCAACACATACCCCTTGTTAACAGTTACTTGCAATCACTAAGGTGTTCCTAGCATTTCATTGATATTTTATTGAGATTACTAATACACATGTGCAAATGCTAATATAGCGGAGACCTTGGAGAAGTTGTTTTGTTTTGACTTCTTTGCAAGAGAGGGTTTTGAGAATAAAATCATAAGGGAGCGTGTAATTTCACAATTGGGTAAAATTACCACTCAGCATTTTGGCACTAGAAGGAGGGCCTGAATTGGTTTACTTTATTTTATTTATGCTAAACAATTCATGAATTGGTATTCATTGATCTAACAGTTTGATTGTTCATACATGAAGAATGTGCTTTGGTATAATCATAAGGTTGTGAATTGCTAAATATTTCAAGTTCATTTAATTAGCATCTTTGGCCTCTTTAGCACTCAACACGTTGGGAGCTAAGAGGGTCTAAATTAATTTATTTAATTGTTGTTTAGATGTTAAGTTGTTTATGTTACATGAAAGATTTATTCAAAGACATTGGTCTTGATTAATGATATTTTGTTGATCATTTTCATTTATTCTAACATTCTCTATTTGATGATGTATTAATACTAACCTTTTGGCAAATTTGATAATGTTCTATCATGTCATGGTTTAATTGATGCATATCTTTTGGGATGATGCTAACATGATGATATTTATGATTTCTTCATTTGAAAAGTGTTAGTCATTTCATGTGTCTTTGCAAAGATATTATTATTTGACTAACAAATTTGGTTCCAAATTTATTCTTTGAGTTTGACTAATGGCAACATTTGAGGACAAGTGGTATCTTTAATAGAAGAAATGGTATATATGTTAGGAAAGTACTATGAGTGTTTTCCTAGGTTTGGAACACCCCATAAAATTCACAAAATGTTATTGGATTTTCTATGACTATTTAATCATGAAGTGACATCAGACTACCTACAGAAATTGCATGTTTACAAGAGCACATTATTTCAATGCCAAGTTTTCTATGAGGATATTGCTTGTAGGTTTTTCTTATACATTTTGGATGACAAAGTATTCGTTTGGTATGGCCTATTACCCATGGAGGTTAGGACTTCTTGGATCCCATTAGAATCATCCTATATCTATCACTTTGGTAATCAGGTTGACTTAGATAGGTTGCAAAATCAATTTACCTCTATTCTTAAAGAGCCTAATGAATATTTGAGTCAATTCAATGGGGGGTTTCATGAGTTGTACTCTCAAATGTGGAAAATTCTTGATATACCAGAAGAGGAAGCTATTGAAGTATACATGGGAGCCATACCCCCTGCACTTGGTACACTTATTGAGGAAAATATTGATGACTCATATTTTCCCAAAATCTATGAGGTTGCAATAATGGTAGAACAAGGGCAAGTAGAGACACAACATGTTCCCATGAAATATTGTTCTTCTAGAGTCAATGATTCCAAACTACACCAACCATCTAATATAGCACCCTCCACTCCAATTATATCTAAGGTGAATGATCAAGGGGATTAATTTGAATATCCAAATGTTATAACCACCTTAGATATAGTCCAAGAGGAGGTGCAAGTTGCCAAGCCAACACCCACTAATGAGGACTGTCTAGAGATGGATTCATTTATAGAAATGCATGAGTATTCATATAATGGAGGTGTCCTGAATCTAATTAGTTTGGAGATATGTGATAGGACAAAACCTACCATGGAATTGAATGAAGTGGTTGAAAGTGAAATTGGAAGAGAACTAATAAATGAATTCGAAGACATAATAGAATTTCACCATTGGTTCTTGGAAGACACTTTGGATGAGAGGATTGAAACTAATGATCAATAAATTCCTCACCCTCCAAATTGTTATGAAATTTAATCATGGGTTACAAGTGTGGATCATGATAGACTTACAAACTTGAATACAAAGAGTAGCCCACTTTTGAAAATAATTGAACCATCTAAGGAAGGTGAAGGTGAATTGGATGAGAAACACGTTGATGAATCGAAATATGTTGAAGAAGTATTTGAGCACCAAAAATTGATTTTGTAATATGATTCCTATAATTTGTGGCTAGGGAATAAAGAAGATATGATAAAATGATAAATTTGCATTAATTATATAGTTTAGAAATTATAGGTTAAATAGGTTACAAAATAGAAATTAAAAACTATATTCCTTTATCCATGCTAACCAATGCGCCATAGGAGGTAGAGTGTTTGGTTTAGGATTCTTAACCTAGGATATTTAGGAATTACCATTAGATATTTAAGACAGTAAATATATACATGGTAGAAAGTAGAAAAAGTAAATGTAATAATCTACCTAAGTAGTGTAATGCAATATACTACCTATTTTACCCAGTGGAGTAAAAGGGTAAATATCCCAAATAATGGAATATTAATCTAACATCCCCCCTTATTACATTATTTGGGTAATACATATACATCCTCCTATACAACAATATTTAGGTAAAGTATATAACTATCCCAATACAATAAAAAAGATGTCGATTTGTTGGTTCTTACTCTGTCACGGTATTCTGGATTCTCCTAAGTAAAAAATGGATCATTCCTCACTTTGTCTTCGTACCAACGAATGTGCTTATAGTAATCTCATCATCGAAACAAATTGCATGGGTAACCAGTCACTGCAATCGTTAGGCTTAGTAGAATAGATCACTTCATACGAGGTTCATTCAATGAATTTGCAAAAGATAAGGTAGCTAAGGTGTCAGTCGCTACCAAAAATGCCCCCTTATAAGTTCCCCCCTTCTTGTTGCAAAACATGTTGTAATTAATTTATGAAATAAGTATGACTCAGGTTTCGATCGCTGCTAAAAATGCACCCTTATAAGTCTTCTTCCCTTTTCCAAAAATTTGTGAAGAAAAGAAAGTATATCCCACCTTAATTGCAAAAGATGTGCAACTTAAGAAGCTTTGTGAAGGATTTTACATATATTACCTCCTAGGCAATTTTACACCAGAAAATTCCCTCCTTTTGTTACAAGTACTTCAAACATTGAGAGTGTTATTTATGAAGCCTAAAATACGTACAATCACCCCTTATTGCAAGTAATTCAAACAAATACTTATGCTATTTATGAAGACTAAAAAAAAATAGAGAGGAAATGGTGGTTGCCCAAAGTGACAAAATGTGTTTTACCTCTACAATACTGTCTTAGCCATGAGCACTCTGTGTGCTCTATTTGAACCAGAATCATAATCAAAATGAGACACTTCACTAGAAACATAGCTTCTGTGATGTGCCTTTGCCACTTTAGTTTTTCTTGTTTTGAAACCAATACTGAATGGTGTCTTGGTTGTCATTTTTACAATTTGTGCAAAACTATGCTTTCTAGGCAATTTTAAACAATTTCACCAAATCATCCTTCCTTATTGCAAGTACTTCAAGCATGGTTTCTATTATGAAGTCTAAAATAAAAGGTATAATTTTGATGGCTTCTTCTTTTATGATTGTCTTTACAAGTTTTATTTCCTCTTGTCAAAAATCTGTGTTTTGAAGGAAGAAAGTAATTATCCCCCTTAGTGCAAAGGATTGCAACTTTTAAGGTTCCTTATTTTCAAAAACTTGTTCTTTCTTTTGATATACCCTAAAAGAGTACCAAAATATAATTTACTCAAACAAATATTTAATAGCCCCTACCTAAACACCCTTACATAAGGATGATTAGTTTGAGGAGTTTAATCCAAACAAATAAGAGTGAATTAGGGGTCTTTGTTTTAGGAGATAATATCAAGTGAATATTGGTTTTAAATCTATGCAATGGTTAACACAAATTTATTAGTGAAATTTTGGGATATGGAGTGTTCTTGATTTTATGACTTATAATTGCAAAAGAAATAATGCAATAATCAAACAAGAATGCCCACAAAATTCTTATCACCTAGGTGTCAGATGCAACCGAAAATGCACCTAATTTGCGAATGAAGGTGTCGAGTAAAATTGAAAATGCACCCTTTAATTTTTGCAACAAAATGTGGATATGTGTTGTGCAAAAAATTGATATTTTATGTCTCCTCTTTTGTTTTACAATTTTGCAAAAGAAGTACAATGTTGTCTTCCTCCCTTTATTTTGCAAAATTAACAAATCGAGCACTTCTTCCAATACAAGTCGACACACGACCCGCATTTGAAAGGCTTCCAGACCAGTCGACAAACGACTTGGTTTTTATGGACCCAAAGCTTCAAATTCTTCTCAATTTTACAAAAAGAATGTGCAATTTTATGTCTTATATCCCCCCTTGGAGAAAACAAATGCACACTTTGCCTTTGATGTTTTGCAAAATTTTTTTTTTGAGTCTCCTTGTTTTCCAAATTTGCAAATAAAGAATCAAATATGTTTGATTTTGTCCCCTTTCATTTTTGCAAATTTAACAAGTTTTGAGAAGAAAGTAAGGTTTTAATTTGCATGAAATGGTGAAGTTTATGTCTTTTCAAAAATTGAAATGGCATTTGGTTTTGCAATATAATATGGAGCCCCTATGTCTCTTTATCTCCAAAAATTTGGGAGAAAACTATAGGAATAAGAGGAGGAATTGCAAAAAAAAATTGGTTTTCTTTAAAAAATTTCTAAGTTTGAAATGCTAAAAATACTTTTAAATATGAATAATCTTTATAATAAAGCATTTTGGAAAAAAAATCAACTTAAATGGTTTAAAATTGATGATTTTAAGCCAAAAATGCTAAATTATAAAAAAAATCTTTAAAAAATATTAATAACATTAGAAACTATAGAAAAATTAAAAGATTTAATTTTAAAACCAAATAAAATTAATATTTTTAAAAAGCCTTTGCAAAATTTCATCGGGCGGGGTCGATCACATGACCTCACGCATGTCAAGGCGTAAGCCTCAACCACTACACTATTGGGGCGGCTTTGAAATCCATCCCCGACGTGCGATGTATAAACCCACCGCAAGCCTTTGGAATGGCTCGATGGGATTTATCCCACATTCATCCTGCAAGGGATTATTTAGGCCTTTAAAGGCCTAGACACGTTCCTTGAACACGTGATTACCTCTAGTAATCACTGCTGCTTTGACGTTTGACCGCCCGCCACGTCACTTCACCTATCGAATCACAAACCACCATGTGGCGCTTAATGCCTGAAACACCAAATTTTCCTCACACATGGGTCAGTGGCCAGTTGGTGCCATGTGTCAACTAGTTGTCTTGCCCCCTCTCCTTGCTTCACCACATGTCACCATGCAGTTTGTTGTCCCTCAGTCGAGTCAGCTTAGGTTAATGTTTTTGTGTCCGGTGTGTCAGATTCGATCAATGCCACATGTTATGTTTTGTTTGGTCTGAGTCAAGGCACTCCTGCCCTAGCTCTTAGTGGGTGGTTGATGGATATTTGTCTTCGATCATTGTCTGTCAGCTCTCATGTGGCCAAACACTACCTAGGAGGGTGCGTTTGCCCTCCCTTAGGTGGTTGGACCTCCGGTCGTTGGGATCTCATTTGGGTTTGGTGCCAGGTATTTGGCCCCACATAAAGGGTGCTCCTGCACTTACATGTAGGCGGCCTAGTTGCCATGTGGCCTCCCATAGAGGGCACTCTTGCCCTCTCGTGGAGGTCCACCACCGTACAGAGGACACTTCTGCCCTCGCATGTAGGTCGGCCTTGGGTCCCATGGCCAGGCTAGAGAGAAAGAAATCTTTGATCATCGGTAGAGGGCTCTCGCACACTTGCTCGTGAGAACCGTGTTGGATCGATCATCGGGGTTTGATCTCTGATCGTCGGTCCACAGGCCGATCACCGGGGTTTGATCTTCGATCATTGGTCCATAGAGTTAGGTGCAAAATTAATCAAATCAAAAACTTCAAAACTTAGAAATTAGAGAAAATTAAAGTCACCAATAAAAAGGTGCTTCTTCCTGCAGCGAGAAGTTCCTTCGCCTTGTCCTGTGGAACGAAGGTGTCTCCTTCACCTCGTCCTATGGAATGAAGATGTCGCATTGTAGCTCCTCCTCCAACTCTGATGCCAATGTGGCTAGGGAATAAATAAGATTTGATAAAATGATAAATTTGCATTAATTATATAGTTTAGAAACTATAGTTTAAATAGGTTACAAAATAGAAATAAAAAACTATATTCCTACATCCACGCTAACCAACGCGCCATAGGAGGTAGAGTTTTTGGTTTAGAATTCTTAACCTAGGATATTTAGGAATTACCATTAGATATATAAGACAGTAAATATCTACATGGTAGAAAGTAGAAAAAGTAAATATAATAATCTACCTAAGTAGTGTAATGCAATATACTAACTATTTTACCTAGTTGAGTAAAAGGGTAAATATCCCAAAGAATGGAATATTACTCTAACATAATTCTTGGAAGAAATTGGATGAATATGCTCACTCTAAACCTTCTAATCAACCATTTGTATCAATTGATATGCAGGATAACACAATAACTTTCTCGCAAGAAGATATTATATGTCTTGTACAACCTGAGGTTGTTTTTGAAGAGGGGTTGGAATATCATCAAATTTTGGAAGATGATAATGATCCTACTACCAAGGACAAAGAAGAAAAAGAATTGATGGATGAATCAAAATATCATGTCACAGATACCATAGAGTTTCATCCCACAAATTTGGATGACAATTTTTACAATGGTTGGGGAAGATATGAAGGTGTGTTATTTTCTCACACCCCTATTGATGAAACTTCTATTCCTCTTGCTATGTAGGATGTTGAAACTTCTACTTCACATGAATATCTTACATTTGCAAGAATAGAGAAGGATACAAAATACGATCATGATGAATATGAATCTATTGAAGATCTAGTTGAAATAGAAAGGGAAGAAATGGTAAATGTTTCTTTTGACTCATCTATGTTGGATGAGGAAGAGGTAAAATATACTCTTTCATTTCGGGATATTGAAAACTTGGATACAAATTTGCATGATTTTTTTTTAAGATTCAAATTAAGATATACCATGGATAGTGAACAAGGAATCAAAACCAAATGACAAAGAGGTTGATCTATTATAAGTAACTCAAATGATTGACCATCAATATGGGTTATTTGACACACACCTTGACCAACAATATTTAAGGTTTGAAAAGGATGGATGTGTTTTTAATTGGGTCCCTAATTTTGATATTTGTGATGAATAGGTAATAAATGAAGAAGAAAAACTACAAGATGATGAAAATGATAAAGACCATGAGGTAAAAGAAGGAATTGCAAATCCTCACCAAGTTTTGGTAAATGAAAATGTGCAAAAGGTAAAATCTAACCTTTTGTGTCCAAACATCCAAGCTTCAAGTGAAGATTTGTATAATCGCTCATTGAATTTAAATACTATTTATGATGAAATTCCATTGGAGGTGAATGAAGAACTTGATTTTATTTCTACTCACACCTCTAATAAGAACATTTTTTTGAATGAAAAATAAGTTGATGCCCTCGAACTGTTAAATAAAATTCACCATCAGCTGATAATAGAATCTAGGATAAAAACTCATGATGATCCTCATTTAGTAAAGATCATAGATGATTGCAAGAGGTTGCATAAATTTTATTGGCCTAAAAATATGAATAATGAATTGGCTTTGAAATTTTTAGAAATAGGCTCTTGTTTGAAAAATCTCATGTTTGAAAAATATAGCCTAATTCTAAATCAAAAATCGAATTGTGAATTTGACATCTTAAATAATAGACAAGAAAGAATTGAAAATCATATTTTGTCTAGTCAATTTAATGATTTGAAGGTCACCTAAGGGATCATTAATGGAACTAAATCAAATTGGTATGGTGAGAGAAGCAAGTTGAATATTGTTGTATTGTTTGGCTTAATCTTGTTTTTTTTTTATTCTTGCAAAATTTGGTATGCTTATCATGTTATATGTATTTAAAAGTGTGCTAGTCATGTTTGGAATCCAGGGAAATGATTGCTAAAGCTTTGCACCATCTTCTATCATATTGTACATTTGTATGTAGCTTTGTCTTATGTGGTTTTGAGTTTTGTGTTTTGGGTTGTTCCCTTGTTTTGAGGTGATGTTTTGTGGTCACTAACTTATGGTCTCTGGCTCGCTTTTTAATCTCCTTCATTTAATAGGTTGGAGTAACTAATATGAAAATTTATGAACCCGGGAAAATGGAGATGCATTATTTAGTGATCATGCTCATATTTAAGGACCAAAATGGTGGAAAGTGGAACATTGAAATATTTTGCTAAAGCTCCACATGTAACTCACACATATTAAAAGGTATTTCTAGAAATTATGAAGGATGAAGTTATCTTGATTTGCAACCCTAGGCAAAAATCCAACACGCTCTACTTGTAGGCTTCCTAACCCTAGTGATGCTTGAGGCTTTGCAAAAGTTCTATAAATACAAGCTATGCAAAAATTAATTGAATATGTCATCTAGTCTAGGAAAACTCCATCGGGGCTATAGACGCCTGACTGGCTATGGGTCCCTGACTAGACAAAGCTTGATTTATAATAAAAGAGAAAAAAAAGAGAAAAAAAAAGAAGAAAGAAAATGAGCACTAAAAATCTTGATCAAATCAGTCACAATATCTAGATAAACTCTACTGGGGCTATGTATGCCTGACCGGTAGTAGGGCTCTATCTAGACATAGCTCGGGTAAAAGAAAAGGGCTTTACAAAGCATTAGGCGAGCACACAGGTGAGTTAGATAAACCCTACCGGGGCTATAGATGCCTAACTGGAAATAGGGCTTTGTCTGTAAAATTTTTCTATCATGAGAAAAATTTTATAGTCTAATGCAAGTTAGATGATGGAATTCGGATGGTTTTTAGAGATGCAAAATGAATCACTTTTGCACACACTGAGCAAAGACAGATGGATTAATTGTTTCTATTTGAAGATATTTGCCCCTCACCTTCTAGGGACATCGCTAAATAATGCTTATTTTGATGATATTTTGTGTTTTCATTTCACATTGGGTTCTTACCAAAATGCTTAGGAGCATTTCCCAGAATAGTCACCATTTATTGTGGCTACTCCACAACTAGCCCCAAATTTTGGGGACCCACCTTTTTTGTTTTGGTTTTTGGGAGTTATGATTCACTTTGAGTGTCAATTTTGTTGCCTCCAAGGTTTTATTGTAAGTTTGTGTGGTGATGATTGTCCTCATTGTGTTTATTTCATAGATTTTTATGTGGTTGTTTAAATATGGCTTTTATTTGATGATCTTTCACCATGTTTTTAAGGTGTCCATAGGATAATTAAGTTGATGTTCATTGCATCATTATTTCATGATGGGTAGGCTTTAATGTCTATGATAATGTTATAAAGCCAAACTCTTCATTATAATGGACACTTGATTGATATTAATAAAATCAAAATAAAAAAGTAAAATAAAACTTAAAAAAATAATAATAATTAAATAAAATAATATTCATATATATTCACATATATATGATGTTATTAATAAAGCAAAGAAATAAAAATAAAATAATAATAAAAGAAACATAATTATATTAATATATTTATATTAATATATTTATATTAATATTAATATCATTAAAAATAGCAGACTTGGGCATTACGTAGTGTTGATATTTTGAATCGACAAGATAGATATACTTTGGCATGGATCGCACAATGATAACGTCGATCCCGACATACGGATGAGAGCTTCGAAGGTAGATTTTGGATGTATGGGGATGCACAGGTGATTGCGTAGGCTAAATTTTTGGTGACATAAACATTATAGCATGCATGATGATGAAGAAGTATCCAGGATGGTGAGCGTAGGCTATAGGTTTAGAAGGCGGTATCACCATCGTAAATCAAGTCAAAGGAAAGTGATAGTCGTATTATGACGATAGGGTTGTACGTAGGAGGACTACGCGATAAACTAGAGGACGTGCCAGTGACCCGATAAGTGATTAGATGAGGTCTCGACGATCAACATAGGAAAGGAGTGATGCAATATTAAATGCCCGAGAATAGTAGCACATAGTACAGGAGATGACGTGGTTTCATGATACACATGTTTTGGGAGGTCGAAAATAAGTTTGATAGCGTGCGTGGATGAATAAGTTAATGGAATGCATTTGTGAGAAATTTCAAACAAAGGTGATTGCGAACGCCGATGGATTCAGTGAGATGATAGTATTAGTCGTCGAATGCATTCTGCCCGAAGAGGTCTTAAAGTGGAATGAAACCCCAACATAGAAGTTTGGCAGAAGGCACCAGCATGTCATTGACTCAATGATTGTGCCTAACAGTTACCGAGAGTATTTGAAATAGGTAGATATTTTTTGAGAGTATCTTATAAGAAGAAGCATGTTCACATTTCTAGGCGATTCGAGATAGATTTTTGAAGGCTACTCACAAGTTACAAAAGTGCATGTGGAGCAACCTTAAATTGTGTCGGCACAGATATAGTGGGGATTGAGTAATGCTTATAGGATGACACCTACGTAGCAAGTATGAGATGGTGTAGTTGAACAACGATCCAGACTTGGATGACTTACGAAGGCATAGACGGTAGATCTAATAGATGCGATATGGGACTGTTGTAACATATTGCAAATAGATTGACCTGGAAGTTCCAAAATAAAGCAATGAGAAATCATTTTAATCGGCAGAATGGAACAGAGAGTGCATTCCTAAAAATATGAAGGTACAACATGAAATAAATTAGGGTTTGGGCATGAAAACACCATTCACAACAATAATGGCAAGCTAATTACGCCATGTGCATGCTAAGAGCATGACAAACCAGGAGCAAACGGGAATCGCATGCAAGGTGAGTTCTAAGTGACAAGCGACAGGTACAATGACTGCAAAAGTGGAAAACTTGGTTCAAAAGGATCCAATACTATCAGTTGATGAGCGTAGTCAGTGCCATCGAGCCGAAGGATGAGCAAATTTCGCTAAACCTATGCAGATCATTTAAATAAAAAGGTATGGTAGTGTTTAGTCCAATAATATGACAAGAATCATAGGGAATGGCTTCAAAGGCGAGTTCGAGCTTATAAATCGAGGTAGCTGTAGTGATGTTTGGGCTACAACAGTAGCGGCAGTCTAGCGATGATGCACTCAGTACCTGGCGTATCACCAACAAATGACACTGGGTGGTTTTTACCAAACGAGCGACGTAGGATAAAGTGAGGATGCCAAGTGAAATAAATACTAGGCCCATAACGACGTCGTAAATATCATGTGGAAGTGTCACCGATGAATATGGGTAAGTTGGTCAGCGAAGTCTCAGGAGTACCAACGCCCAAAATGGAAAATTGATTGTATTTTACAATTAAGTGTGCCACATGTCTAACAAAGGATATTATATTATGGGTAATAAGGCCCTAAGATTAATATTTGTTTCCTTGTCATAAGAAGCCAATTGAATGTGCCATTTGGCATCACTTAATAAAATGTTATTCAAATGAATAAAAGGCTAAACATAAACGTTACGAAATGGAATTAAGCCATTCGATATTTGGAGGAGAAACGTTGAAAACCAAAAGGGAAGAAATGAAATGAACAGGTGTTGGGACAACGAAAGGGCAGTATCTGAAATTTCAAATATGCCATCAAAAAGGGGAAGAAGGGCTAGACCTTTTAGGAGGTCACATGCTGCTGTAAAGTGATGTAAAAACAGAGATGTTTTTTAATACAAAATAGGCCAGAAATTTGCATTTAATGTGTAAGAAAGGAGGAGTTTTATTTTGCATGTCTGTTATACGGCTTATTTTTCCTCTTTTCATGTTTAGGCTTATAGAGGGTGTTGAATGCATTTTTTAATTGTTGCACCATTGAAGGTTTAAAGCATGAAATTTATTTTGTTTTTCCCTTCAAAGCTCGCACCTAGATTATTTAGAGTTGTGCAAATGCAGATTCGGTAAACTAGGTTGCATGCAAGATTTTCTCACATCTTCGGTTTTGCAGAAATTGGGTGGCAAAATACTGGTGATATTTTGCATGTTTATGTTTCAATTTGCTGTCATGTTTTCCTTATTTCATTTTTATTTTTCTAACTTTTATTTTGAAGATTTTTTTTGATTTTCAGAGATTAAAATAAAAATAAAATAAATTGACAAAAATAATTACGTGAGTGCAAAGTATGATATACAATCTTGCATACGCAACAAATTCGGGCTCATTCCGAAGTAATTTCGATTTTATAAATATTTTTGAAAATTGTTGTTTTTAAGGGTTTTTATAATTTCAAAAAAAAAAAAAAATTTTATTTTTTTATATTTTTGAGGCAAATAAAATTTTTATGCTTTTTGTTTTCATTCATTAGCATGATATGGCCTTTCTTTCATGAAAATTTTAATTTCATTGTAAGGGGGTTAATTTTGTGGTATTTAATAAGCTATTATTTTTGGAGCAATAAATGCACCTTTCTTTATGAAAATTCTGATTTCATTGAAGAGAGGTAATTTATCATTACATCAAAGGTCTTGGTTTTAAAGCATGAAATCATTTCTTCTTAATGAAAATTAATTTCATTAAAGAGGGATAATTCATCATGACATTATGAGGCTATTATTTTCAAGCAATAAATTGGTATCTCTTTATGAAAATTAATTTAATCAAAGAGGACCCAAGTGTTGTAGGTGAGTTGGAGAGGAGAGGGCAATCCTCCAAGGGAGGTCCCAGGTTCGAATCTCCAACCTACCAAAAATTTGAATTGGGTATCCAAAATCCAATTGATAATGTTGGTGTGGGCAGGGCTGGGTGCAACCCTCGGGTGACTTTGACAGTGTAGAACCCCCTGTTCGTGGTCTCTTAGACTAAGGTGGCCCCACAAGGCGTTTTTCACTTAAAAAAAAAAAAACATCAAAGAGGAACAATTTATCAATTACATTAAAGGCTTTCTTCATCTTCATGATAAGGAGCTACATTTAATGAGCCTATTCATCATTTCAGATTCATATTCATAGATAGATTTTAATCTTTATTTTCATGTTTAAAGTAGGATTTAATGCAAGATAAAACTTGATTAAAATCCACTTAATAAAGGAAGATAAAATCTACCTTAAAACATTTCAAGATAAAAGGAATTAAAGCACTACATCGTGGTCATATCAGGGCCAATTCACATTTGTTTTTTGTTAATTTTTATGAACAACCATTAACATAGCAAGGTGAAATGAACCAACACATGCCCCTTGTTAATAGTTACTTGCAATCACTAAGGTGTTCCTAGCATTTCATTGATATTTTATTGAGATTACTAATACACATGTGCAAATGCTAATATAGCAGAGACCTTGGAGAAGTTGTTTTGTTTTGACTTATTTGCAAGAGAGGGTTTTGAGAATAAAATCCTAAGGGAGAGTGTAATTTCACAATTGGGTAAAATTACCACTCAACATATCCACAAGTGACTTTCAACTTTTTTGAAGAATTAGGCTTTCCCTTAGGATCTTGATCTATATCCTTTGCTTATTTGAAATTCTTTGTATGAATATGCATTTGAGAAGGAACAATACAATTCCTTATAGTAACTTAAAAGTGAATAGGAAGAGAAAAGATAGAATCAAGGATCTATAAAATAATATCTCAAAATTCAATTAAAATATCTAAATCAAGTGGTAGAAGAGATGGTCCTCTCAACTGACATTAGGAGCAAAGAAAAGGTTTTGCTGGTAAATATTCATAATACTTAGCCAAGGAGGAATTTTTATGGAAATATAAATATAGAGTCCTTTGGATCAAATAAGGTGACCAAAATACAAAATATTTCCACACCCCAACGCTAAGTCATAGGAGTTGTAATAGAATTCATGAAATTTTTAGAGAGGATGGTTCAATTTTAGTTAACATTCACAACATCCAAGCTGAGGAAGTGGTCTTTTTAGCTCCTTATTGGGTTCTAGAAGTTGCAGAGATAGAGAAGATGAAGATGTTCTTCTGAGGTCTATTCCTAGATTAGTCTTAAGGGAAACAAATTTGAGCTTTGAAGCTTTATTATCAAATGATGAGATCAAAGTGGTGATGTTTGGAATGGGAACCCTAAAGGTGCTTGGCCTAGATGGTTTTCCCCTATTCTTCTAGAAATTCTAACAGGATTGATGTAAGGCAATGAGAAAGACCTAAAGCTCTAACTTGATTTCTTTCAGGGTGAACTCCACTTTTTTGGCTCTTGTTCCAAAATCTGTAGGTGCCAACAAATTCAGTGAGTACTGGCCAATTAGCCTTTGTAATACTTTATATAAGATCCTCTCCAAATTATTAGCCAACATGTTGAAGTCCTTGATGCCTCTCCTCATTGATAAAGCTCAAATTATCATATGTTGAAGGCATATGATAGAGTATCCTAGGAGTTTTTGGAGGAAGTCTTGTTAAAGTTTAGATTCAACAAAAGTTAGACTAAGCTCATGAGAGTCTGTTTATCCTCTATTAAGTTTTCAGTGCTAGTTAATAGTTCTACCACTGACTACTTCAAGAGTTCCAGAGGTATCCATCAAGGAGACCCGCTTTCACCCTATCTCTTCATTCTTATGGGTAAATATTTGGGTAGGTCTACTCTAATGGATTCCACCATTGAAGACCTCAAGCTTTCACTCACACTCAACCCAATCACACACCACCAGTTTGCAGATGACATGCTACGATCCTTTTTAGCCTTTGTGGTTTAGGTTAGAAAAATCAAGAATATCTTCTTGTTATTTGAGAAAGCAGTTGGTCAAAAGATCAATTATCTTATGAGCATGTTGTATTTCCTAAACACTCCCTTAGCCAAACAGAGGAAGATAGCTAAAATTCTTGGTTGTGGTATATATATTAAAAATGACCCATAAATAAATAAATTATGTAAATATATATTAAGCAAAAAAATTAAATAAAATTATAATATTGAATCATGTATAGGTTAAATTGAAATATTTTAGGTACTTTTAATTTAAAAAATTATATATGATCTGCTCATGTAGAGGAGTTGGAGAGCAAGTGGGTAGTTAAAACTCTCCAATTGAAATCGAGAGGACCCAGGTTCAAATCTCTCCCCTCACATGCTACGGATATGCTATGTACATAAAAGGTTACCAATCAAAAAAAGAAAAAATATATATGATATGATTAGGTGGCTGAAAAAGTAAATTTATACTGATAATTTTAAGTTGAAATTTTCATGAACAATATAACAAAATAGAGTTGATGTATAGTATACAATCATGAACATTGTAATTGGGGTTTTATAATCATATCTTATAATATATAACCACAAATCACATAAACTTAACTAATTATAAAATAAGATATTATAGGAAAACACATAGACTCTTTTAAGTGAAGAAGAAAAATGAGTAAAAGGATGATAATACTTAAGAAATTTTATTACTTTAACTTAATTGTGGTATGAAAAAGTAAATTAACCATATTTAAGGTTATTATTAACAAATATAAATATTTTAGAGTATATATATATATATATATATATATATATATATATGATTTTTAACAGGTTATACATGACATTCACTTGTATTATATTATTTTTTTTTTGCTAAGTAACGATATATTTACAGCGGGTTTTTTGTTAAAGGATCCCAAAACCTTAGTTACATAGATAGCCGAGGCTGCAGTTGTGATTAAAAACTGGGGCTGCGCCCTTGGGCAACAAACCAGGGCCCAGGGCCCTGTTGCCTACAAAAAGACAAACCAATTTTGAAACCAGTACAACAAAATTTGGCCTGTGGCCACCAAAATATGACAAAACCGCAAAACGACACACGCCAAAACCGCAAAAAACCGCTCGTCGCCGCTCCGGGAGGCCCGGTAGCCTGGCCTGGTCTGGACGGGGCCCAACCTGACAGATCAGCTCCTCTCCCTATCAGGGCCATCGCCCAGCCTACGCCGGAGTTCGGCCAGGGCACTGGCCGCTGAGGAAGCCGCTTTGGCAGAAGCGGTCAGGGAGCCAATAGTAATGTCAAGGAGAGCTCTGGTCGCCAGGTTCTGCATCTTGCTGCCGGAGTCAGAGCTGACTTCGGTGGCCTCCGGGGCCTCCACCTTGGCCTTCTTGGAGCTGCCTGTAGCCCTGCTGCTGCCTGGGGCCGGGCCTCTACGGATTGAGCTGGTGCCAGGAGTCGGGGCCCCGCCTGGGCCCTGGACCGGAGTTCTGCATTTTTGGGTGGGCCTGCATCATTTTGGGGTAGGGGAGGCTTCGGGGGAGGGGGTCTCCTTGGATTTGGAAGCTGTAGGGGAAGCCCCAGGGGAGTTAGCCGCTTCAGGGGGGACAGAGGTCAGGGGAGGAATGCAGTGAAGCTACGGCTGGTTGGCTAGGGCATGCCTATACAGGACGGCCATGAGCCCTTGGTGGGAGGGCCTGGAATGGTTCCTGTGAGCTCGGTCGATGGTGAGGCCCAGGGAGTAAAGGAGAAACCGAGGGGTGCTTACCAGCGTGGCTCCACGGAGGTGGTTGTAGAAGCTGAGATGGAAACTGTAAAGCCGCTGGTCCGGATCATCGCAGGTGATGTATTGCATCACCGGGATGATGGCTTCATCGAAGGGGGCCGGGAGGTCAGCGCGAAAGAGATTAGCTTTGTCCCACTACTGCTTCGAGAATCGGGATAGCTCCTCCTCCCAATTGTGCTTATCCCGTCGGACGAATCCGCCTTTCTCCTCATGATGCAGACCTGTCACCTCCGTCAAAAATTCTTTGGTCACTTTGAAGTGGAGCCCCTTCACTTTGACTTCTCCATCATTCCAGGTGTCCAGAAAACCTTGAGTAATATCTTCGTCGGCCCCTACGAATTTGCTGAAGAAAGGGGTGAATTTCTTGGCATTGGAGAATAGCCTGGCCGACTCGCTCAGGTTAAGAGTAGAGGGCTCGAGGAAGAAGGTCTTGGCAGCCATGAGGAGCGAACTGACAGCCCAGGGATGGGGAAAATAGGGGCGGCCTGACCAGAGACGCGGGGACAGGGGGAAGGGGAAGCAGACAAGAATGCGGGAGAGCTCTACGTGCGACAGGTTTAAAAACTTGCAGGGGGCGCAGAGGAGGGGAAGGGCCATCGACGTCGGGAAGGAGCGCTTGGGGCGGGGAGCGACACGAGCCGGGAGGAGCTGAGGGGGCATGGCTGTCGGCTGCCACGTGGGGCAGGGGAGGGGGGCCAATGCCTATGCTCTAGATGGCGCAATCTGAGTGGGGGCCGGCTTGGGGAAACCTCACGGGATAGAGCCACGGATGAACTGACTCAGCATGGGAATCTGATGGTGCGACGTCCAAGGCGGGAAGGTCGAAATGGGATGCCATGCACTCCGACTTGGACTTGCCAAAAATGCCAGTCGGGCTTCGTGAAAGTCTGACGTGGCCGCTGACACTTGGCACCACGAGGGAGAGCTTGAACGGATTGGCCAACACACTAGCAAGGGGGGCATCGGGGCCAGTCGTCATGGCGAAGCAAGAAGGAGAGTCCCCTGACCACTGGGGGTGTGACAACGCAACTTCGGGGCCCCGTATCGGGGTGGGCTAAGCATCTGGGCCCTCATCGGAGCTAGGATTGTCTTGCAAAACTATTTGGACCAGAGCTTCAGGGAAGTTCATGGTCCAGGTGGTGAAGTCTTCTACTGAGGTGGCCTGGTTGGCCATGAAATCGGTTGCCCTGTTGCCTTCCCTATACACATGCCGAAAGGTGTGGTCAGGGAGTCCTTGGAGGATGGTGAGAGCTTCCCTAATGGAGTTGTGAATGCGCCAAGAGCTATTTCTCGGGCTACGGGTGGCTTTGATAATGACTTGGGAATCACCCTCGATGATGACTTTTGAGGAGGACTCCTTGAGGGTGGTCAGCCCGCTGAGGAGAGCTGCTGCTTCGACGAAGTTATTGGTCTGAATGTCGAGCGGTGCAGCGTACGCCAAGATCAGGGCCCCGTGACTATCTCTGATGACCCCGCCCACTCTAGAGGGCCCGAGATTACCTTTAGAAGCTCCGTCAAAGTTAAGTTTGACCCATCCGAGAGGGGGGCAGTCCACCTTGTCTCAGAACGATGGGAGGGGGCGGGGGGGGACCGAGGGGGAAGCTGAACTCCGAGGGAGGATAGGAGGGTGGCCTCGCCCGACCGTCGGGGCACCTCGGTCAAAGGGGTGGAGCGAGAATTCTCAAGGGCGAAGGAAACCACCTTGGTCGCTATCCACTAGGGGGAACGGGCCGGGGAGGAGAAGGCTCTGCTGTTGCGCTCGAGCCAGAGCTGCCAAAGTAGGTGAGGAAGGCAGGAGCCCCAGAGGAAGCGGATGAAGGGGTGGGCGAAGGGGTTGGGCCACTGAGACAGGAGGTCAGAGATGGAATTGGGGGCCACCCATTGAATAGAGAATTGGGAAAGGATGAGGCCCAGGGCTTCAGAAGAGAAGGGACATCTGAGAAAGAGGTGATTAGTGGACTCCCAGGCAGCGCAACAAAGGAAGCATCTATTCGGGATCTGGAAGCCCCTCCTGATCAGGTTCTCGATGGTCAGGATCTTGTTTTGGATGGCCGCCCAGATGAAGTGGCTGATTTTGGGGATCAGCTTCTTGGCCCACACCTGATGGGCTAGAAAAGGGGCCTCGTCAGGGACTCTTTGGAGGTTGTAGGCAGATTTGATAGAAAATACGCCACTAGGGGTGTCGTGCCAAACGCATCTATCGTTCCCTTCGGAAGACGGGATAACTGTCACCTTGAGGAGGCGCTGGAGCCTGGAAGCTTGGAGCGGGTGCCTGGGATTCAGGATGGGTTTCCAAGTAACCCCTCCCTGGTTCTGGGAGAGATAGGCTGACACTCTGGGCCCTCTGTCCGCCAGCCCCGGTTTGAGGATGAGGAGATCATTGTCAGCATTCAGGGCCTCATCTTGGATCCACCTGTCATCCCAAAAGTTAATCTGGGTTTCGTCCTCGAGGATCCATCTGGTCCCTTTTCGAATGATGTCTTTAGTGGAAATCAGGGATTTCCAGAAGGCTGATCCATCTCTGGGCTGGGATTCACTGAGGAAGGGGTGGTGGTGGCAGTATTTCCTGAGCACGATACTGACCCACTCATCGGGGGCGTTGGTGAACACCTTCCAGGCGTGCTTGGACAAGAGGGCCTTGTTCATGAGGGTCACCCACCTGAGTCCGATTCCTCCCTCACCTTTGGGGTGGCAGACCAGGGGCCAGGAAACCAGGGGAATCCTCTTCTTATCTTCGTTGCCCGACCAGAGAAAGCGTTTCTGGATTTGTTCAATGTGGGCTGCAATGGAGGCCGAGATTCTGAAGACCGACATGAAATAAATCGGAATGCTTTGGAGGACCGCCGATAGGAGGGTGGCTCTGCCAGCCTGAGAGAGGAGGTGGCCTTTCCAGGGGGCCAACTTTCTCTGAATCCGATCCATCATCCCGCTCCATAGGCCCTTGGAGGATGCACCTGTAAACAGGGGAAGCCCGAGGTAAGAGGAGGGGAGGGAATCAGGGGTACAACCCAAAATCCACCCAATTCTGATTTGCCTAGCCACGGGGGTGTGGATGAAGAAGATTTTGCTTTTTTGGAGGTTAATTTTTTGATCGACCGCCTCCTCGTACAGGGTCAAGATGTGCTTGAGGGCCTTGGCTTGAGGGATCGAAGCTGAAGTGGCGAGGATGGTGTCATCCACAAACTGCTGATGAGACACAAGGGGTAGGCCCGACGCAGGCCTGATGCCCGAAATGAGTCCGCGGGAAACAACGCTCGAGATGGTACGTCCCAGGGCCTCAACCAGGATGATGAAGAGGATCGGGGATAGGGGGTCACCTTGACGAAGGCCTCTGGAGCTGGGGAAGAATCCGATAGGGGATCCGTTGATGAGGATCGAGAACCAGGGGGAGGACACACAGTTGCTGATGAGCCTGACCCAGGAGGGATGGAACCCGAACTTGAGGAGGACCTTGGAAAGGAAGCCCCAGTCAACTCTATCAAAGGCCTTGTTCATATCCAGCTTGAGCAGGAAGGAGGCCTTCTTGGAAAGGAAGGCCGAGTGGATGGCCTCGTGCATGATGATAACTCCATCTGTGATCAATCTGCCTTTGACCGAGCTCCCCTGGTAGGGGGCAATGATCAGGGGAAGGATATCCTTGAGGCGGGAGGCCATGGATTTGGTCAAGATTTTGTATAAAACATTGCACAGACTGATGGGGCAAAAATTTGAGAGGGATCTGGCAGCCTGGGACTTGGGGATCAGGGCAATGAAGGTGGAGTTTATACCTCTGGGGATGGAGCTGGCAGCCTGGAGGTCCCGGATGGCTGCACACACTTCTTGCCCAATGATGTCCCAAAAGGATTGGAAGAAATGGGGGGAAACCCGTCCGGGCCCGGGGCCGCCTCAGCCTTCATGGAAAACATGGCAGCATGGATTTCAGAGTCAGACAGGGGCTGCACGAGCATCTCATTTGCCATGGCCGAGACTGAAGTAGGAATATGTTCCAGTAGGGAGTCTGCCGCTTCTGGGGACATGGGGGGCTATCGCCAAGGAGCTCCTGGAAGAAGTTGGTGGCTTCAGTCCGAATGTCCTCTTCATCCTTGATAGTTCTGCCGTCACTGCTCACCAACTCAGCAATCCTGTTAGAGCCCCTATTTTTGAGGGTCGATGTGTGGAAGAACTTCGTATTAGCATCGCCATCTTGGAGCCATAGGGCTCTCGACTTCTATCTCCAAAAGGTTTCTTCCCTGGCCAGGATGTTGTGATACTCACTGAGGGCCAGGCGTTCCTCTTCCCTGATCCCCGGGTCGTGGGAGCCCACCTGGAATCTGAGCTCAAGGTCTTCGAGTTTTTTCTTAACTACCACTTTATTTTCAAAGATGTTACCAAACACCTCTCTGTTCCATACCTTGAGTTGCTCTTTGAGGCATCTCAGCTTGTGGTAGACTTGTTCAACGGGGCACCCAGGGACTGGGGAAGCCCACCAGCAGCCAACCTGGGCCCTGAAGTTGGGATGATGCAGCCACATGGACTCGAACCGAAAGGGTCGCTTGGGGGAGGAGCGATGATCGGTTTCGAGGAGGAGGGGGCTGTGGTCGGACCCAATTTTAGGGAGGGCCAGCAAGGTTGCATCCACAAATAGGGGAATGGCTTCCTTGGATAGGAACACTCTGTCCAACCTGACCTGGATATGGTTTGCTCCCGCTCTTCTGTTTGACCAGGTGAACCTGGCTCCTTTTAGCCTGACGTCCATGAGCTCGTTGAGGTCGGTGAAGGCTCCAAAGTCCTCCATGCTCTTGCCCGGAGCCGCTGAGCCCCCACTTTTGTCAGAAAGGAATAGGGGACTATTGAAGTCCCCTACCAGGATCCAGGGGAGGGGGGCAAAGGCTTCTCTCATCGAGCTGATTTCCTTCCATAAGCCAGCTTTCTCAACCGGGCTGTTAGGAGCGTAGACGTTAGACAGGATCCACGAGCGCCTTGACTTCACGCAATGGACTAGAATGTTGATTATTCTAGGAGAAGATGATATGAGCCTCCCCTCGAAAGACCGGGGATCCCACATGCATAGTAAGCCCCCGGCTGTGCCAGCCGTAGGGGTAGACAGGGACTCGCAGTTGCGCCAGGTAGCTTGGGCGACTCTCTGGGCAGCTGCATCATCTATTTTGGTCTCCTGGAGGAGGAGGAAGGATGGGCGGTGATCCTTGTAGAGTTGGTGGAGGATCCTTTTCTTGGGGGCACCATTGAGCCCCCTGACATTCTAGGTGATGAGCTTCATTTGACACCCTTGTGGGGTCGCTTGCCCCCCTTCCCGGCCAGAGCAGGGGGTTTGGGTCGAAGGGCATCCATTTTGGAGAAGCTCACGACAACGTCAGAGAGGGTTGCCTGGGAGCCATTGGCTATGTCATCTTCAGTGATCCTTGCTCGCTGGTCGCCCAGGGTGGGCCGACCTCTCTTGAGTTTGCTGCCAAAGTCTGTGGTGAAAGTCCTGCTTCGGGTCATCTTGGGGCTGATCTCATCGGGCCCAGATGGAGAACTGCCTTCAACCTCTTCGTCAGACCTCTCGGAGCTGCACTCTGAAGGGGGAAGGCCAGAAGGGACCACCGGGAGGGGCTGGAGGGGGTCGAGGGGGGATAGCGGGGGTGGGGGGGAGGAGGAAACCCGGACAAAGGAAGACGGGAAGGTGGGAGCCGATGGGGAAGAGGGCCCGGGTGGCTCACAGACCTGGGGGGGCGCAAGCAGGGGCCTGCAGGGAGGGATTCGCATCGGGGAGGGGGGAAAACCTGGGGTCGGGGCCCCAGAAGATGACTCAGGGAGGGGAGCAGGGGAAGGGGAAGCCTGGGGAAGACCATCCTCCAGGCTAGGGCCCGCTTGGGATTCCTTTGGGATAGAAGGGGGAGCCTCCATGGTGGTCCTAGGCCTGAGATCTGTGGCCATCATGAGGGGGCCCTCGGGAGGGGACCCGACCTGGTCGGGAAGGGAGTTTGGGGATAGGGCCATCGACCTTCTTGGATACAGGGCATTGATGGGGGAGATGGCCCTGAGTGCAACAGAGAGGGCAAAAAGCAGGTTTATTTTTGTAGATCAGAGATTGGCGCCAAAAGAAGGACCCAGAGGAGATGGTCATCGAAGAGGGAAGTTCGGATTCTAGATTTGCATTGACGCAAAATCTGGCATGAACCATCCGGGAGCCTGCCTTGGTAGCGGGGTCGAATGCCACCAGTTCCCCGATCGATTGGGCAATAAGTCTTAGGACGTCTTCATGCCACAAGTGGAAGGGAAGCTCAGGGAGCCAAACCCAGATCGGGGCAAAGTTGATGCTTTGGGTGCTGGGGTGGAAGTCAGCTCCATATCGCCTGAGGAAGAGGCTTTTGCGTCCCAAAAACCAGGGCCCGCCCGACAAGATCTTTTCAGCGTCATCATTGTTATTTAATTTGATGATGAAGAATCCCTTGGTGAGGGCCACCAGCTGAATATGTCCAAAAACTTTCCATTTGGAAGCCGCCCATCTGCGGATGGTTTCCATGTCCGGGCGCCCTCCCAGGAACTTCCCAACCAGGGAGGCAGAGGATCCAACGACAAGGGAGGAGTAGACCTCCTCTTGAATAGAAATGTGGGTGCCCTCGAGGGAGAGCCCTAAACCCAGGGCCCGAGGCTGGGCCCTGGTGCCAGCTAGGATCTGTTGATAGGAGGGTTTGGGCCCGCCCGGGGTAGAACCCTGCCCAGGATCTGGAGGCTTTTTCCCTAGGCCTACGCTTGCATCGAGCCAGGGAGGAGGTCCTGGGCCCAAGATGTCGTCCCCACCCTGTCCACCATTCTGCTCAGCCTCTGAGCCCTCCTCTGGGCCCGTCGAGGGCCTTGCGGGCCCGGGTCCGGGCCCCGACGTGCCCGACCCCGATCCCGATCCAGCTCCCACCCTGGAACTTGCACCAGCTTCTGAACCTGTGCCCAGTCCCGCTCCCGCTCCCGCTCCCGTTCTCGCTCCCACTCCCGCCATATTTCGTTAGTCAAGATGTTCTTCCAGTTGTATTATATTATGATCCAATAGTTGTATTTTGAATGTCTAGTTTAATGAGATTCAAATATGAGTATCCTTATTAAGAATTGAGAAATTTAATCAATCAAACTCATGTCATTTGATTTAAATATTTTTTATTTTATTATTAGTTACATATTTTTAAAATTATTTATAAAATTGTAAAATTTAAATATTTAAACATAGTGAGTTGGGAGGGAGTTCCACTAGGTAATATGGAAATAAAGTCATATTTAAAATCCCTAATGTGAATTCATTATGTCCTAACTAGAAATCGATATGCCCTAGCTAAAAGTATGGATGTTTAAGTTAGAGATAAACAAAAAAGAAAATACAAGGTAATTTTGATCTAGGTAATATATGTTACACCAAAAGTGATTATCAAGGATGAGATGATTGAACATGGTATAATGATTCTTAAAGGTAGAGGGTTAATATGTAAGTTCCATGGATACTGGCTAGGGTTTTCCAAGATTCAAAATTGGATCAAGTTGAAGTGGGGATTGAATTCAAATTACTGAGACATTTCTTCAATTCTTAAAGGTAGAGGGTTAATATACAAGTTTCATGGATACTGGCTAGGGTTTTTCAAGATTCAAAATTAGATCAAGTGGAAGTGGTGATTGAATTCAAATTACTAAGATATCCTTTCCTAAAGGTTTTTTCCTCATTGTCTTTTCTAGTTCAAAAATGAAGGATAGTATAATGTATGATGTTGTCCACTATTTGGATTCCCCCACCTCTTGATTGGTTCAAATTATTTTTTATGGCACTTTAAAAGGTAACCCGAGAAGAGCAGCTATCGGGGGAATTATTAGAGATCACAAGGGTGATATTCTATTGGCCTATGCTGAAGGCTTGGAGTCAACTTCAGTCAATTCGTAAAAGTTGGGGTCCTTTACCAAGGCATCCAGGTGGCTAACTTGTTGGGACTCCATAAAATTTTCATAGAAGAGGATTCCCTTACTACCATCAATTACATGAAAGGATGGTCCCCAAGAAATTTGTCAACGAAAAATGTGATTCTTGAAGCTAAAAGAGTCACCCTATTTTTCGAGGTTTTCACATTTCAGCATACTTTTCGGGAAGGTAATAACTCTGCGGACTTCATGGTAAACTTGGGTGTGGACCACCATGCACTCTGTATTTGGTGGGAGGACTTCCCTGAGGGTTTGTGCTCTTTGAAGGCAACAAATTTCTATGGTATAGAATTAGAGCATGGTTGATTGTTGTTTATGTTTACTCCTCAGTCGTCCTACTTCCCTACGTGGAAGTCCTTTTCTATTTTCTTTAATATTTTTTTGGCATTTCTCTCTGTTCTCCCCTAGTGGTTGTCGAGCTAGGGTTGGAAGCTTTGTTAGTTTCTTGTTTGTATGTTGTTAGTTTGGTTGTGTTGGATTTTTAACCCTTGATCAATCTCTTTTTGGCCTTGTCTTACCTTGTAAAAGGTTTAGGGATCCTTTCAAAATCCCATATACATTTTATCAAAAAATTATAATGGATGATGGCCTATGGTTTAGGGGGAGAGATGCCCTTTATTTAAGACCATGAAGTGAATTTTTTCTATTGAGATAAAACTATTTAGAAGATTCAAATGCAGGTTAGGATTTTTGGACTTCCATATTAGCTTATCAATGATGATATTTTACAAAATATTGAAAATATCCCAAGAAAATTCATCAAGGAGAGAATAACTATTAAGGAGTGAAAGCATGCTATATAAATCTGAATGTGTTATTATGGATATTTCAAAAAATTTACCACAACCCATTGAGATTACATCTCAATCAAGAGAATGGAATTGATAAATGGATTACGAAAATATTACATTTTGATGCTCTAATTGTTGAGACTGAACATGTGTCAAGAGATTATAAAGTAAAAACTATGAAGAAAGAGATAAAATTTTGGTCATAAAATAAACTTCAAGACGAAACAAAGAAATCATATTGTAATAGAAGCTAAGATCAAATAAAGTATATTCCACTCCAATAGAAGGGGCAAAGAAATGCCATTGTAGCTCACTTGGATCAACTAATAGAAGAATCAAGGAAATATATAAGGGATGAGAAAATATAATATTAAGTTCAAGTTCAAAAGGAATTAAAGGCTCAAAAGAAGATATGGAAGAAAATATTAAAACAAAAATGATAGAAGAGGTCAAGTTTAGTCTAGGCAATTGAATCTTTATTTTCCTCAAGCAGTATAAAATTCTCTTTTAGTGATAAAAGTGAAAGTGTTGTAGATGTTATCCCTTGCATTTTAGGGTTTCAAGAGCAGCATAATAAATAAACAAGGATGGAGGAAATATTTCACAATTTAGGGTTTTTAGGGTAACATAGGATGGAGGAAATGTTTCACAATTTAGGATTTTAGGGTAATATAAGAAGGTAATTGTTATGGAAGCATGTCCTTGTATTTCATGGTTTATAGGGCAACATAAAGAAGAATGTGCTTTTGAGGTTATTCCTTGTATTTTAGATCCTTTAGAGCAAGATAAACTTATAAATAATAAGTCTTCCTATAAGTAGTGTGAGAGGATTTAAGAGATTGAGGAAGATGAAAGTATTATGGAAATGCAAAAAAAAAAAGATACAAGAAGTAAAAACAAAGAGAAAAATAAACTTATAAAAATATTAATTAAGAAAACAAAAACAAAGAATATAAATAAAAATACTATGAAAATAGGACTACACTCACTATAAACAAAACAAAAAACTAAAAGTAATATGTTGAAATATTATGAATATAAATGAGAACCCTAAAAAATAATTAATAATTTATATAGAGACGTGTGAATGTATATTTAAATATCCGATCCAAATGGTAACATAATGCGGAATTTAATATTTATATACATTATTTAAGGTTTTGTTATAGTTGATCAAAAAGATTGTACAACCAGCCGACAGAATAAAGAGTGAAAAGCAAGTGTGGTCACGTCAACGAAGAATCCACTAAGGAATGGGATCCGATAAGATTTCTTTTACAACAACAGCATTAAAGGTAAGTCGACCACACACCGTAATTCGAAGGGAATAGGTTGATGTGAAAGATAAGAGATTTCCTTTAAAGACAAACTCTATTATTTTTTTTTAATAAAAATGTAGATGCCACTATACGTAAGTGGCACGCAGAATGGGGAAAATACCAAGCCGGAACCTCGACCATCTTCATACGTCATCATTTTTATGGCCACTCACAAAACGACTCGGTCTGATTCAGAGAGTTCATAGAGTTTTTCTGAGGTTCAACATGGCGCAGCTGCTCATTCACGGGACATTCCATATGACGATCAAGGAGGCGGATTCGCTCAGTGATCAGAAGTAAAAGACCGGAAGAGCCCCCAAACAAGTCAGAAAGGTAAGTAAGAAGAATGTGTACTCAAATTTTCAGATTTTTTCTTCTTCTTCTTTCTGCTATTTTGGTCTTTCAAAATTTCAGATTTCTTCTTTTATTTTGGTCTTTCTTAGATGTCTTCTAGCTGCAGCTGAGTTTTGGTTTTTCATATTTTCAGATTTCTTCTTGTTGTTGTTTTATTTTGGACTTTCTTAGATCTCTTCTTGTTCGAATCTGCAGCTGATACAGAGAGTGAAAGAAACCGTCGGGTTGGGGAAGGGGAAGAACAAACTGTATGCCACGATCTATCTGGAGCAAGCCCGGATGGGTCGAACCCAGATAATAGGAGACGAGCCGGTGAATCCCCGCTGGTATGAGTCTTTCCACACTTACTGTGAGCACCAGGCCGCCAACGTGATCGTGAGTGTTAAAGATGATGACTCCGTGGGCGCTTCGCGCTTGGGATGCGCCTACTTTCCCGTAAAAGTCCTCCTTGACGGGTAACAGGTCGACCAGTGGCACGAGCTCCTCAACGACGAAGACAGAGAACCCGTCGGCGGCCGGATCCACGTCAAGCTGCAGTATTTCGATGTATCCTTCGACCACCACTGGTGCGCGGCATCCGCAGCCCAAATTCCCTGGGGTGCCCCACACATTCGTACCCCCAGCACAAGGGTTGCAAGGTCACCCTGTACCAAGACGCCCACATGCCACACAAACTCATGCCTCAAATCCCCCTCGCGGGAGGTCAGGTGTTCCAACCGCACCGCTGCTGGGAAGACGTGTTCAACGCCATCAAGAACGCCAGGCATCTGATTTACATCACGGGCTGGTCTGTTTACACGGAGATAACCCTGATCCGCGACTCCCGGAGACGGAAACCAGGCGGGGATCAAACCCTGGGGGAGCTCCTCAAGAAGATAGGTAAGGACTTCGATTATAATCGTTATAATTGTTTTACTGTCTCTACCATTAGGATTGTGAAGCTTGAATATTTTTTTTTGCTTGAAAATCTTTCTAGTGTCTGCAGTCATGACTATAGAGTTCAGACTCTCCCCGAGTCTCTGAAAACGAACGTGTCTCTTGTTCCTATAAAACAAGATGCATGGTAATAATTCTTTGTTACGGTAGCGAATTTAATACTTTACACGTCATTTAAAGTTTTTTAAAGTTAAAAAATAAAATGTACAGAATTAAAGCAAGTCATGAAAATCACGTGGCGTCACGTCAACGAAGAATCCATGAAAGTGATGGTGCCCGATAAGTTTTCTTTTCCGAGCATCGCTTGCCCCCATAATCTTCTCAACTCAAAGTCACGCTTTTTTATAACGACGCGTGTTATGATTAAAAATTAATAATAATAAAGTACAAATAAGACACGGCCAATCAACATCATTCTGTCTCCACAAAAATACTACGGGGATAAACAAGTTCCACAAGGTGTACCTGTCTAAAATTTCGTTAAATACGGAGTAAAAGTCATCTCCAAGATAGTTTTTTATAATTATTAAGTTTGTTTATTTTTTGAGGTAGGATTTTTTTCAGGTCTATTCTCCCGTGTAGGAAAAAAAAAAAAAGAAGTTAGCTTGAAAATAGTTTTGGATAATTATTATCAATTTGTTTTTAGTAGATAAAATTAATATTTTAAATAGATTAAAATTGTAATTAAAATAATTATAATTTTAAAAATTTATTTTTTGGTTGGTTTTTAAGTTTTATTATCTCAAAATATTATAACTTTTAATATAAATTAGCCACAATATTATATGTCGAAATATTAATAATCAACATTAGAATTATATATGTTTGGAGAGATAATTTTTTTAAAGGTTTTTTTCAATTGGATTTAGGGATGCACGCTTTTTGATGCTTTGTAAGCTTTTACTGGTATGAAGAAAGGTTTTGTGCACAATCATGTGGGAGTGTTGGTTGGCTAGGGGGCTCACCAACGCTATTCAAATTTTGTTTATTGTATCAAGTTGTAGCTAGTATACTTGGTGATGGGTGACTAGTTGTAGTGCTTTATAGTTGTTCTTGTCCTTGTATTGTTGGTCTTAGGCCAAGTTTTGCAAGGCTTTATTTATTGTAAAAGGTTCATGAACCCTTACAAAACACCTTTTATATTTAAAAATAAA